>VKOC01016414.1:0-185604 GCA_009364415.1 Spea multiplicata
GCCCCTGTGCGGTCGCACAGGTCGCACACCCCAAAGGCCGGCCCTGGCTAGGGCTCTTGACACTTTATGCATGATTGGATGATCCCCTCCTGGAAGCAGAAGGGAGTACAGGGGTATTACCTCCATACAGCTCAAGTCCACCCCTTATCTTGCAACCCCTGGTCTCATAGAAGTCAAGACCCTGGTTTATAAATCCTACTTTTAGGAATATAGTTAAATGTCCTGCTTTTATAGGCAGTGGTAATTGATCGTTCACTGAGCTGAGAAATCAATTGCACCTCCACTCATGGTCAACATTTGAAATGATGTTCTGCACAGGGATATGATGTCATATCAAGGTGTTCTGTTTTGCTACATAGCAAGGGGTAGGATAGGTGGATTCCCTTACCCTGGCTCTGCCTCTACATCTGCCTCACCCCTCCTCTAGCCTCATCCACACCAAAGGTGTCCTGCAATCATAGGTGTCGCTACAGGGGGCCAAGGGGGGCAATTCCCTCCCTAGATTATTCCTTGCCCCCCACCGAATTTGGAACCCCCATCTAAGTTGCCCAAGTGCGCTGCGTTCTGGGGGGCCCGTGGTGAATCACATTGCCGCGCTTTGCATCAATAGCCAGCACGTAGTGATGAAGGAGCACTAAAGCAGAGGTCTGAAATGACAGACCTCGCGCTCCCACAACAGGATGGAAGATGAGAAAGGTAATAGATGGGGAGAAAGGGGTGTATGTGTATATGTGTGTGTGTTTGTGAGCTGGTGTGTGTAAGGTCAGTGTGTGTATATGGGCAGGTGTGTGTAAGAGCAGTGTATGTAAATGTGTGTCTGTAAGCTGGTGTGTATGTGCATATATGTGGGTAAAGGCAGGGGTGTGTCATGTCAAAGGGATGTGTATGTATGTATGTATGTGTTCATGGGTAGGTGTGTGAAAGGGCACTGTATGTGTATATGTGTGTTTATGGGCAAGTGTGTGGAAGGGCAGTCTTTGTGTATATGTGTGTGTAAGGGCAGTCTATGTGTATATGTGTGTTTATGGGCCGGTGTGTGTAAAGGCAGTGTAAGTGTAAATGTTTGTTTATGGGGCAGGTTTGTGTAATATTTGTAATGGGATGCTTAAAGGAAAGGCTTCCAGGATAGTATAACAAGGAATACAGCTTTAAAGAGCAACATATGTAGCTAGTAAACAGCTTTTGGGTATTACTAGCAGTTTGATAGCTGGAGGAGAGCCTTCTGTATGGCAGAAGAAGACCTGAAGCGATCCAGTAAGTGAGGGTATCTAAGGGAAAGATAGACTTGTTTTGTGTGGAGATAGAGGACCGGGTATTAGGCAATGGGAGATGACTTTGACATTGCATATCTTTTCAATAGAATCATAGAGAATACAAGTAGCCATTAGAAGTAGCCATTAGAAGGATTGACAGAGGAATGGAAGACCCTGATAGCAATGTCCAGTTTGGATTGAAGTAGACAGGAGAATAGATACTAGATACAGTTGCAGGTAAAGAAAATAAATACATCAACTAGGTATTTGGCCATCCTTTGCCAGTGAACCTCAAATGTGAAAAAATATAAGAATGGACAAAAAATGTATTAAAACTTTTTGAGTTTCCTGAGCGTAGCACTTACTCATTTAGCATTGACATGTTCTTTTTCAGACAGAATATCAGCCGTCACTTTATATCCTTTCAGTGATTTACACTATTTAAAAAAAAATATATATATATATATACTCTGTGAAATAGAAAGTACACCCTCCTTCAATTCTATGATTTTACATATCAGGACATAATAGCAATCATTTGTTCCTTGGCAGATCTAAAAATTCGACAAATACAACCACAGATGAACAACAACACATGACATATTACACGGTGTCATGATTTATTCAACAGAAATAAGGCCAAAATGAAGAAGACCTGTGAAAAACTAAGTATACCTTACTTAATACTTTAGATTCAATCGCTTGTAGAAACACCTTTAGCAGAAATAACTTCCAGTAATCGTTTTTAGATGACTTGATCAGTCTCTCACATTGTTGCGGAGGAATTTTTGCCCACCCTTCTTTACAACGTTGCTTCAGCTCATTGAGGTTTGCAGGCATTCGTTTATGCATAACTCTCTTGAGGCCTTGATTATTTTCTTTTCAGCCATTCTATTATAGATTTGCTGGTGTGCTTGAGATCATTTTCTTGTTGCGTGACCCAATTTCAGCCAAGCTTTAGCTGTCAGACAGACGGCCTCATATTTGACTCTTGAAGATTTTGGGATACAGAAGAGCTCATGGGTGACTGCAAGGTTCCCAGGTCCTCTGGCTGCAAAACAAGCCCAAATCATCACCCATGCACCACCATGCTTGACAGTTGGTTGGCAGTTCAGCTGCAAACCTAAGCCATGCTGCCATGTTCTTTTTAGAGAGAAGAGGCTTTCTCCTATCAACCCTGCCAAACAAACCATACTTGTTCAGCTTTTCTAATTGTACTGTCATGGACTTTAACATTTAACATGTTAACTGAAGCCTGAAGAGTCTGATATGTAACTCCGACTCAGAGATGGGCGTTTTGCAATTTCTATGAGCATTGCACGGTCTGACCTTGGGGTGACTTTGCTGGGATGTCCACTCCTGGGAAGATTGGCAATTATCTTGAATGCTTTCCACTTTTAAATAATCTTTTTCACTGTGGAGCGATGGATGAAATTGTTTGGAAATGGCCTTTTAACCCTTCCTAGGATGATGGGCAGCAACAATTGTGGATGTCTTTCCCTCCTGGCATTGTGTTAGCACCCCCCTAAATGCTCCAGACCACCACACAGCTAAAGTTTTGGCTTTTATAGAGGTGGTCACACTTGCCGATGATCAAGAAATCGCTTCACTGTTTTGGCTTTATTTTTGTTGAATAATCATGACGCCTTATAATATATCATGTGTTGTTGTTCATCTGAGGTTGTTTTTACCTATTTTTAGCCTTGCTAAGGAATACATGATTGTCCTGATATGTAAATCCCAATCGCTCATGTAATAACATTAGAAGCAGTTGTACCACAACAAATCTATATATTACTCTTTTAGTAAGGTTCACATAAACTTTGTGCTTGAAGGATCAAGGGTGTAGTTTTGATCTTGACAACATTTTCAAGATTTATTTGCACAACACAATGTTTAATGAAACGGGATATTATTCCACATCAAGTGTGTATAATTTGTCTATTACATATACCTTACATATAAGGAAAACCTACAGGTTATGTTTTAATACAAATTAAGTTTTTCTTATAGTAAATTATGTCTGGAAATTTTGAAGTAAAAATCAGACTAGATTTGTAGTGGTCAGTAAGACTGAAAGAAAAAGGAAACCACTGTGGTACTTTGCAGAAGTGGATCATATACACCAATCAGCCATAACATCATGACATTTTGACAATATGTCAGTGAGTGGGATATATTAAGTGAAAAGTTAACATTTCATCTTCAAAGTTGATGTGTTAGAAGCAGGCAAAATATATAAAAGTATAAGGATCTGAGCGACTTTGACAAGGTCCAAATTGTGATGGCCGGGTGTGTTTGTGCATCGCTTACCTGGGGTGAAGATGCACCAAAACACACAGAGGAGAACATTTTAAATATATAAGTGAAACGAGAAAATGCAAAGAAGGAATAATTAGACTTAAAACAAATGAAGGGAGTTATATAAATGATGATAAAGATCTCACTCACTGTCTAAGGTCAAAAGAGGAAGGCAAAGTGACCTTAGACCTAAAGAGAAATAGCAAGGTATCTAAAATATGTTTTATATATATACTCAGTGGCGACTCCAGGAACAATATATAGGGGGTGCACATAAGATACCACAGTCAAAACGGGGGGGGGGGGGCACTAAGAAGTTTCACCACTAAATCATGCCACTGACAAAACTATATATATCTATCTATATATAAGATGCCAATATACCAGAGTATTGCAGTATGCAATGATACCTTTTTTATTTGATTAACATAATACTTCAAAGACAAGTTTCAAAAGAATTTCTCTATAGTATACAAATAAGAGCAGAGACAGGGCGACAGGCACTCGCCTTAGCCTGGTTGTTCTGAGGAGAGCCGTAGCTGGCTATTTTTGAGCAAGACTGGAAAATTGTGTCCCCCTCCCGGCTATTTTTATTTTAATTGACACTGCCCTTACACGCTGCCTTTACACATACCTGCACACACATATACACATACACTGCCCTTACACAAACCTACCCATAAACACATATATACTTACACTGCACTTACACTAACCTACCCATAAACACACACATACACATACACTGCCCCTACACACACACCTACCCATAAACACATATATACTTACACTGCCCTTACACTAACCTACCCATAAACGCACACATGCACATACACTTCCCTAACATACGCCTGTCCACACACACACATGTATAGACATTCCCTGCCCTCACACACCCCTTCCTTTACACACACACATACACGTACACACATTTATCGGGTGCCCGCTGATCAGGGGAGATCAGGATCTTGCACCTGCCTCTGCATGGCCCTGAAGAATGGCCCAGGGGAGGAGGCCTCTCCGGTTGCCTCTCCCCTAGAGATACGCTACAGTTTTTTAGGGGTTTCATGGGGAATCACTTTGCTGGCAGCAATGTGATTCACTACGGGCCCCCAGAACGCAGGTAGGTTGACCACATTTTACCGTATTTTTTTATTACAAGACGACGCCCCAAATCTGAATATTAATTTAGGAAAAAAAGAAAAAGCCTGAATATAAGATGACCCTATAGGAAAAAAGTTTTACTAGTAAATGTTCATGTAAACTATTTTTTTAATAAAAGTTATGATTGAGAAAAATATTTTTTTTGTTTTTATTTCCTTTTATTTTCCAACCTGCCCCCCTAGTTATACACATCTGCCATAAGGCTTGCCACTCTGCCCCAGAAATGCCTCATACCCCCTATATGCAACTGTGCCTCATGATATGCCTTTTGACCCCTATGTGCTACTCTGCCTCCAGAAATGCCTTATACCCCTATATGCCACTGTGGCATATTATGGGGCAGAGTGGCATATAGAGATGTATAAGGCATTTCAGGAGGCAGAGTGGTGTATAGAGGGTTAAAGGGCATATCATAGAGCACTCTGCCTACAGAAATGCCTTATGCCCCCATTTAACACCTCCCCCCCAAACTTACCGGTGCTTCTGATTCCGAGTCCCTAATGTGTAGTCGGGGCAGCAGGTAGACGTCTACGCGATTCGCGTAGGCAACTTTCGCTGCAGCTGGAAGGAGGTGCGGTTAGCAGGGGGTCTCCTCTCTGACAGCCGGGGGAGGAGTCAGAAGCACCGGTAAGTTTTTTTTTTTGGAGGGGGGGAGTGTTACATGGGGGGATAAGACAGGAGGATCCAGGTCCCCTGCAGCGCTGCGGGGGATCTGGATCTTATTTGAGGGCTGATTATAAGATGACCTTGATTATAAGACGAGGGGTATTTTTCAGAGCATTTTTGGCAGTTTTCACTTAGTCACACAATTCATCCACACATTTCTTTCATTTCCTCACTCATTCACACAATGCATCCACACACTCATTCATTCTCTCACTCATTCTCACTATTTAAATATTATTACCTCCCCCTTCTCACTATCCCCCTCTCCCTTTTCTCACTATCCCCCCCTCTCCCTTTTCTCACTATCCCCCTCTCCCACTTCTCATTATCTACCCCCTCTCCCTCCCTTCTCACTAGCATGATCGAAACCAGTATGGATTTACTGCAGGAAGATCTTGTCTAAGTAACCTAATGTACTTTTTGACTGGGTAACAAAGATAGTAAAACAGAACATTGTGGTAAATTATATGTATTCAAAGGAAGGTCTTGTTACTAGTAGTGTACCTTATACATATTTTTATTGGGAATATTACAAAGGTAAGGTATGAATTTTTTTCATATGATAGAAATGTCTGCAACAGGTTAGACATTCCTGGTGGAATATGCCAAATGGCTAATGAGTTACATAAACTGTAAGAATGATCGAGATTGGGGATGCTGGGTTATATAGCCAGAGGATGCTTTGCCACTTTACAGATCTCTGGTCAGACGTTATATACAGTATTTTGTACAGTTCTAGAGACCCAATTTCCAGGTCTATATTGACTTTTTAGAGAGAGATCAGAGAAGGGCAACTAAATAGTTTTTAGGATAAAAAAACCTAAGGAAAGACCAGGTAGAGAGGGGGGGGGGTGATAGAAATATTTAAATACAAACTAGAGGGTCAGAGGCTTACATGTAAAGTAAGAAAGCTGAACTTTAATAAGTAGAATAGACTCCTGCCATCAGTAGTAGAGGTTAATACAGTAAGTGAATTTAAACATGAGTGGGATACTTTTATACAGCAAGACAACACCAAGGACTAATTAAGGTTTAAGTTTTTCCAGCAGGAAAAATGGAAAGACTGTATGGGTCAAATAGTTCTTATCTGTCGTGAAATTGCTGAGTTTTTGTGGTTATACCCATTAAAATGATCTCATTAGATCTGGTATCAACCTTTATTGGCATTAATCTGTCGGATTTACTAATTTGTTTATAGAACACTTTAAATTCATCTCTCCTTAGGCAACCAACATTTATAGTGAATTCTATATATTTACTGTTCTTACAGAAAACAGCCCTTTGTTAGGCTGTATTCAAGTATTCTTTTTTTCCCCCCGAGTCTTATGGATCCCGCAGTAAGAAAGAGTTAATTTGAAGAGTCTAGTTGCACAGGATTGAAGCACAGAGGACTAGTGCAGGTACCCAGCGAAATATGGTGAATAGCATCAAAAATGTAAAGCATTGAGGTTAGACCTGTGCAGGTATGTGTATTGTGAGAAGCTGCACTTTCCCAGTGGCCGACCATCATAGATACAAGAAATCTTGCTGGGAAAGGTATTTAACTGCTGCTCCCCCCACTGGATAGACTACAGACTACAAAAATAAATATGAAAAAGTAAAAGAAGTGGGTAAAAACATTAAACATAAATAAATAAATAAAGGAATGCAATACTAACACTAGCAGACACTCCTTCAGTACACATACACAAGTCCAAAAGGGCTTATAAATTAAAACTAGTGGGTCAGAGGCTTAATATATGTGGGCTTTATATGTGGGTGGTAGATAAGTGGAACCGTTTCTCAGCATGTATGGTAGATACAGTAAGGGAATTAAAACATGCATGGGATAGCCATAAAGTTATCCTGAGTCTAAGACAAGGCCAAATAATTATTATTTTCAAGCCTTTACAGGAAAAAAACAGGCAAACTGGCCTGTATCTGCTGCTAGGAAGTCTTCCTATATATACCAACCTATATATACCAATAATAAATACACAGTATATGGACAAAAGTATCTGATCATTACACCAACAGGAACTTTTATGACATTGCATTCTAAGTCCATAGCTATTAATATGTAGTTGACAGCTTCCACTCTTGCATTCACTTTTTTCCATCTCTTCTTGTTACCGTTATTATTTTTGTATAAGAAGCAGGTCCACCAGTAACGCTGAGAGGCATCCAGAAATTACTGCAGGAACTTTGTAAGTCTTTACATGATGACATTATGAATACTGTTAGGGAGATTGGGAGAGCCATACAAGAGTTGGGGGAGAGAACTACACAGAAACTGAGTAGGGAATGGTACCTTAACCTACTAGATACACTGACTCCATAAACACAAACATAAAAGACATTGCTCTGAGACAAATACACATGCCCTTCATCAAGCTAGCATCCTCTGCAGGGCACTGCTTTTACCCTGAATAAAAATGAAACAATGATTCCATTGTAAGGGTAATAAAGCGGACACTTTGCTGGCCAGCAAACTCTGCGTCAGGAGAGCTTAGTCCGCAACTTCTCATTTTCTGGATAAGTTGGGCCAAAGTGTCATAAATCCCAAGAATATAGTGGAAGAGTCTGCGACATATTACCGTAAATTATACAACCTTAATCAGGATACAGACACACATCAACCGATAGCACGAGGGGAGGTCCAGACAATAGTTAAAGCCTTCAACGTTGGTAAAGCACTGGGACTTGATGGCCTAACGTTTTTTAATACATGCCTTCAACCCCATTTAGGGCCCCCACCTTCATAAACGTTTTAACTGCATTTTTGTCCAGGGTACTATACGGAGTGAGATCTTAGACTCTTACATCATAACGATCCCTAAACCAGGGAAATCACCAACAAAATGCGAGAACGTGTTTAAAAAAAAAATGCGAGAAAAATGTTAAAACGTTAAAATGAAAACTTTCAATCCTTCATCTTCTTCATTGCTTACAAATTCTTACATGGTCTTTTGATGGTTGCGCAATAATTGTAAGCTGCTCCCCTTTGCTCGTTGCGGTTATATATTGTGATTTTCCTTTTCAAACAACAATATACACGATATATACTTTTTTTGTGGTAACAATAGACCAAACTACTTTACTTTAAATTCCCTTGTTTCCATTCTCATGTGTTTCCTTCTTTTAAATTCTTTTTTATATAGAAAATAAAATGTATGCATTTGTTTATTGCTCCCTCTGGATAGTGCACTCAAAGAAATAAAAAAGAGATTATACACTGGAGGGGTTTACAGCCATTTTAGCGCATATATATATATAGGAACTATGGCATCTGAACACTTGACTCATTTCGAATTAAAATAAATTAATCCATACTTGATTTCTTTTGGAAATTACCCTGAGTATGTTATGGTGAACACTCTATAACATTCAATTATATAAGAAAAAGTGGTTCATTATTTCACTTAATGTTTACCTGCTATTTAACTGCTATTTTTTATTAAGACTTCTCATTTGGGGTCATGTTGGAGGGGAGGATTTAGGTGTTGAAAAATTGAGATCTGTTGATCTTTATTAAAAAACCACAATTGCATTCACATTTAAGACGATTAAAACAAGCACTTCACCTAAAATAAAGAAGCCCAGAAGAAACGCAGCTACTGTGACATCCAAACGATCCTGCTGCTCACTCTGCCCCCCCATACTTACCAATGCATCCCCAGACTCCCTGGTGTCTAGTGGGGGGCAGGCGGTGGATGTCTGTGCAATGCGCGTAGGAAACCTCTGCTGCTCCTCGCCACTTCCATTCACCAGCTGCCAAAAAGGAGGATCTAGGTCTCCTGCAGTGCTGCGGGGCATCCTTCTCTCTGGCAATGCTCTCAGACAACCTCCGCTACCGCTGGCTGGTAGCTCCGCTGGGGCTTCTATAGTGGAGCACCGGAAGGTCATGCCACACCGGTGCTCTGTCATAGGAGCCCCAGCAGAAGTGCAGACAGAAGCAGGGGTTTTCTGCATTGCACAGACGTCCGCCGACTGCCAGAGAGGAGGATCCAGGTTCCCTGCATCGCAGCAGGGGACCTGGATCCTAACCCTTGCCCTCTTACTGCTTGAACAAGAAAAAAAGTGCGGCCTATAATTGGGTCAGGTAGAACTTGGTCTTTTCCTCACACATCAGGACAGTTGGGAGGTATATATGTGTGCATGTTAGTGTTAAGTCTCATAGATGTACCAAATCTAGAAAACCTTATCTAATGATTTTATTGTGTTTTACAGAGCATGCCTCTTACACTTACATCTTGATATTTACTGTTGATTGTGGGGTCATTCTACGTGTATACTATTAAGTTATTTTAACTTGTGCTTAGAGTATAGAATAACTTTACTTTAATACATTATATGGGAAAAGGGTACATACCATTACAGTTTTTCTTTATTCATGTTCCCAGTCCTCTTCTACTTCAGTTGTTTTCTTCATTGTTTGGTAAACATACAGTTGTCTTTGCCGTGAATTAGAAATCATGATCCTCTTTAAACAGGTGTGAATTGGCAGCTCTACTTTGTAGTGTTGTGAAAAGCAAATAAAAATGTGACCATTCAGTGTATTTTTGCTGAGCACCCCTCTAAGCCTGACCCAGGGCATGGCTCCAGGTTCCCCAAAGGCCCTAAGCACTTTCCTCCACAGCCGCCATTCTCTATGCTGAGCACAGGATATGATGTCTTATGGTCCCCAGGTAAGGTTTTGCTAGGGAGGCTATCCTGTCTAGGCACAGATAACCATAGCGTGTCTGGGCTGGTTACAAGGGAGATCTTTGATGGATGGAGCAGCTGGGGAGCCCGAGTCTCCCTTCCCTCTGATTTGGAATAGGTGTTGTCAAGCTTCTGGACCTGCCACCCTAGGCTTAGTCAGTCTAGGTCAGAATACACCACTAACCGTGTGCATACCTGGGAACATCCCGCGATGGGATACCTGCAGGGCTAGCCTCATACAGCTCTTGAAGAGTAGGAGAGAAGTGGGCAGGAAGTGGGCATCGTCGAATACCACTTCTCCTTTCTAGAGAAAGAACCTACTGTATGACCTAGGGAAGCAGGGCTCCAGCTGGAGACTCTAGGCCAAATATGGAGAGCTCCCAAAATAGGTCAATACGTCGATATTGTTAGGCAATTTAAGCCTATAAAATGTTGACCCTGCCTTGGATTTTTAAAATAATCCAAATAGTACCAAAACATTATCCATTAGCTCTTACAAGCGAGGTACTTTAAAAACAACCACACGGGTTGTTCTTTTTTCAATTTTTTTTTCACATACTTTGACTTTATTTCACATAACTTTCGCCCCAGTATTTTATGTGAAACGGCTACCAATAATTCTTTTTAACACTGATTATTTGAAGGCAATCCCAAATCCACCTAAATTTTCAGGCTGACTACAATAATGTCGGTTTTGATAAAAATGAATTAATCATGGCATCATAGTCTTTTAAGTTAGTATTTAGTTTATTCCACAGTGGCTCATACAATGTTTTAGATATATTCAGAAACATAAGATTTCAGGCATCCTTTTTTTTTCTTTTAAAAAATCTCAAGTATATATTATTATATAATTTGTTTTATTTTGTATGATTAGTATCTTAAAAATGATGATTATTCAAGATGTATTATGTGAAAGGATATAATTCATTTTTTTATGATACATGATAAATCAGGTAAGTAAACAAAATTTGTTTATTGTTGATTATATCAAGAATATTTCTTGATTTTGGCACATATGAACCTTTCACCTCACAAAACATTAATCATTTGACTAATTGATTGAAGTCCATATTTCTCTATGTTTCAACATTTTCTGGAGTTTGGCAGTAATGTTTTTTTTTTGTAAAATGTGCAGTCCACATGTCCATATCAGCACTCCATGTATCCTGAATTTTCTTTCTTTCTTTTTTTTCTCCAGGGAACATTGTAGTTTGAGGTTTGGTGTAAAAATTGAAACAGATTAAAAAGTGAAATAAACACATTTTAGTGGCCATTACGTGCAAACAAATACAAAACCAAATTCCAACCAAAAAAAGGAGGAAAAAAACAAAACAAATTTATGACAATAGTGCAGATGTGCATCATAAATTCAATGCATTTATCACTGATATTTTTTAAATTTTTTTTATATTTTTTTTTTTTTTTTTTAACTATTGTAAATTTTATAGGATACAGAAATTACCTGTGCCAGACATTAAAGGATACAGAAAATATTATCCTTCCTCCGTCCTCAAAAGAAGTGTGTAATTAAAAAAAAAAAATGTAAGAATGTTAATTAAAACGAGAGGTAAGCCCATATAGTACTATATATAATTTTTTTTTTTCACACCTTAACATACACACTCGTATATCATTCAGCCGTTGAATCAAACCATACATTCCCTTTGCGTACGTTGCCCTACATGGTTTTATTTTCACAGTTTGTCAGGGCAGGTGCATATAGTCCCATAGTTTCCTTTTCTCCCGAAAAAAAACCCCTCATCACATTGTGAAGCAAGGAAATAAATTGCATATAGCATCATGGACTACTAGGTTTCTTACCAAGAAAAATAATATAAATTAATAGTTACAGGCGACTGACTGCAACTCATGAAGCGTGAAATGGTTCTGCAAATAATACATTCAGATGGTTTATTTAGAGCAAAAGTCCCTCGATAAAAGTATCATCATTTTATCTCATCATGAGTATGGTTCCAGCACATGATATAATTTATAGATGCCTTGTGATCTGCTATGTATACAGTATATAAAGTATACTATGCTAAAGTATGCAACCTTTTTATTTAGTATCTATATGGCACTTCAGAATATTGCCTTACCTATTAGAGAGTGGATTATTGAAATAATGGATGGTGTGTGCCATGTGGCTCGCCAATAACTCATCATTTTCTTTTAGTAATAGTCACATCTAACTCCAGATTCCTTAAGCCTGAGTGGGAGGGGAGTGGGAGGGGAATTGGGGGGGAGTGGAGGGAACAGGGGGGAGTGGGATGGGAATAGGGTGGGGAGTGGGCGTGTCTTAACGAGAGAGAGAGCATGGTGACCCGGAGACCCAGGGATGCAGCGTTTCACTCAGAGGGTTTCCCAGATATGGTTGTAGGACAACCAAGCGGCCACCCGCAGTGCAGCGACAACATTTCATGTAAAATATTAAATACCGACACATTACCAGCTATGTTTTGTTAAAGTGCGAACTCTGTTGGCATAACCGGAAAGGCACTGGCTTGTCCCTGTATTACCGTTTATTCTGCTGGTCTTTTCCCTTTCTTCATTTTTATTCTTTAGAATTATGATGAAGGTGAATGTTTAGCTCAATAAACACAGGGCAAGGCAGGGGTTTTAACGTGTCCAAGCTGTCTTTTTTTTAAAAAACTTACCTTTAGGCAAATAAGAAATAATATCATTGAATATGCTGCTTCTCAAAATTTCACCAGATACGTAAAGGAATTAGAATACAAACCTGGATAGCGCAGAACACTTAATTTGTTTTAACATATGCTAACCTTATAGACTTACTGCAGAAGAAGACCGAGTCAGGCAGAATCTGTGGCAGACTTGTCAGTGGCCTCGGATTTGTAGGGATAGTACCTGACCCACATCCAGTATTCTAACTTCTTTTTTCCCCCGGTTTAACAGCTATGCTTGTTGTCGAAGGGTTACCATTCTTTAGGCTTCCTTTTATGTGTTCAGTAGTTCTTATTTTTTATATTGTTACATGGTTTCTGTAGGCACATGTTTACGCCCAATATCAAACCCTCCCTGATGATTTTTTTTCTTGATTGCAAATACGTTATGTCACAGACATATCTCACTTTAAGGACACTCAAGAGTAAGTTACAGCTCAACCAGTGCCGGTCATGGTTGAGCTGTAACTTTAAGTAAATTTTTGTTTTACATACATGCTCTGGGCCCCATTGCGTTAATGTGGGGGTATGCCTGTATACCTATGTACAGCAGAGACAAATTAACAAATCATCCGATTAGGTTATAAATATTTTGACAAATGATGAGATATTTGATGACATATTCAAGGGCAACATATGGTGCTCCGTAGAATTAGTTGCCATGGCTCACCAGACTCCGCCAACACTGAGCCAGTGGCTAGTGGGTATTATAAATGTTTAAGATCTTAGCAAATGGAGATCTAAAACATCTGTGTATCTTATAGTAAAAGCAAAATACTATAATATTTCCTAAAACTATATCCATATATATATATATGTATCGGTGAGGCCGCTAGTCCAGAACTGCAGGGTTTTATGATCCAATGTCTAAGCAAGTACTAGTAGGAAATAAATATATTAATTATGTTTGTGTAGATAATCCCTGATCTCATTATTGGTGGGGGTTTTTTTTACAAGGCATTATGACAAAAGTATTGAAATTTCAGAAAATAACAATTTACCAGTAATTAAAGATCCAGTTGCCTTAAAATTCTCAATCAATTTTAAGTAAGTTAGGGAGGGTCTGTAGTTTCTCCTACGAGGTACGAGGTAAAGATATTTATACTGCTTTCATAAATGTACATTGTACAACAAGCTCTTGTTGGTTTTGGTATAATGATGTCACCTTAAAACCAATGCCGCCCCTCCATTATCTACCCTCCCTCCCTCCCTATTATCTACCCTTAATCTACCCCCCCCCCCCTTGTACTTGCCTTTCAGTAGTCTTGCGGCGGGTCTCCCTGTTCAGTCTCGGTGCCGGCTTGTAATGCTGAGCACCGGAAATGATGTCATCTTCCGGCGCTCAGCATTACAAGCCGGCACCGAGACCGAACAGGGAGACTCACCGCTCGCAGAGGAGAGAGAGGGGGGCCGAGCGGGTACTGACAACTTGGTAAGCAAAAACCACTTGGCGCCCCTCTCTCTCTTCCGCTTTAAAATAAATAAATAAATAAATGAATAAAGGGCTTGGGGCGGCAAAGTGCCGCCTGGAGCAGTTGCCCCACTCGGCTCCATTGTCGGGCCAGCCCTGCTTAAAACACTTTATTTTATAATTGGGTATAATTAGTAAACTCATGAAACTGATTGTGGACACTATGACACAGTAGTCTCAGAAATCTACCATATTCATTTTGTCATATACATTTCTACTGACTCTTAACACCAGACATTGATAATTAGCCCTTTACGTGTTTAGACAGTTCCTGCTCTCTACTATTTTGGAGTACTGCCCTTCGGAGATGTACCGTATTTTTTTTTTCCCAGCCTTTAAACCTTTGCTTTGATTTTTTTATGATCTGCTTATTCTCTCAAGAGGTTTGACTTGTGTTCACCGACCTGTCATTTCTTGGAAGGATCACTCAGTAATACTTTCCTTAGTTGCATCTCCTTCAAAAGATTCCTGGCACCGAGAAACACGCATAAAGCCCTCAAAAAGCAATCGTTTCTGTTCTTACTAGCGGCATATTCCCATAACGTCAAATTATTTTGACGTGGTAGATAGATAACTATTTCGCCGTTAAGATGGATGATACACAGCATGTGCTTGCGGTGGGAAATTGTAATTAATTTCCCTGCCTGTGAAGGAATATACATCCCAGCACAGCAGCTGTAAAGGCATCTGGCCCAGACACCTGACTCGATATTTACATTCCACCTCTCCTCATTTTCCCTCGCTTATAACAGGATATTTCAACTCGGAAATGCATATTCAATTTTACAATTGGGAAACCCCAGCATTTTGGCCTATTCTGATCTTAAAATTCTACTTTTGAATTATAAAGACGACTGGTAGGATACGGAATAAAACATTATGGCATCATTAAGATAAAAACCTGCATCATCCATCATTTTGCCATTCTCATTATTATCTTTGACACAATCAATTATCAACATTATTTAATGAGGAATACTGGAAGCAGCAACATTTTTTTGTAGTTACTTTGGTTATAAATGATACACGCTATGTGATCGATGTACCTGGATAAAAGTCTGGTTTTTCCCCATAGCTTTTATTTTTTCTTAACGAACATTTGCAAAAAATGTTTCTGCATTTCCACAATAAATGCGCATACTTAAGTATCTGGAATATTTTTACAAAATTAATTGTAACTATGGGGTATTTCTGGGTATGATTTCTCTTAAAAAATGTGTATATGTTGCCCAAATCTGTACTGCAATAATAATTGGAAGCCAAAAATTTGATACATATTTTTGTAGTATTCTTTTGTTGTTTTTGCCAAAAATCTCAATAGTACAGGTTTTATGAATTTCTAGTTTAAGTAAAACATATTCAGTACTATATTGCAAATAATATAGCAAGTCCTCCGACCACAAGATTTTTTCTAGAAGATAAAGCAGGAGCACTTTTTTTAGTATTTTATAAAGTTAACACAGAACAGTTCATGTAGTTTTGCACTGGACTCTATGTTGAGATCCTGCAGATTGTCCCAGCTGCATGATCTCAGCATAGAGTTGAAATATACTTCTTGATGCTTCCCAGGTGCACACATTGAGAATCAGAGGAACCAACTTTTTTTTTAACAGTTTAGAAAATTTGGACCTTAAAAAATGGCTCTTATAGTGGTCACAGGCAGGGCCGGTCCTAGACCAAGGCAAGAATATTCTCTTTGATGGCAATATTTTTAAAGCCTAGCGGGACCAAGCTGTGAAGGAGCTATACAGAGTAAGGTGCAGAGCAATTATTTGTTATGAAGGGGCAGGTACACATGGTGCATCAAATCAACACAGGAAATAATTGCTCTGCCCCTACTCTTTACAGCTTCTCTGCTCAGTGCTATGCATGGCCATCTGTCCACCACCTTCCTGGCTCATACACTCTAACACTATATGCAAACATTCACACTCCACACACACATTCACTCTAACACCGAATACTGACACACCGCACTGTACACTGGACCCATTCAAATACTGTACACTGACAGTCATGCACACAAACACCACACACTGACACACTGAGTCTAACACTGTACACTGACACAGTTTGTATACTGTCATCCCCTAATATTCTAACCGTATATATACTGGCACACTGACACTCCCACACACATTTATTTTAATCAAGGATAGGTATGGATGTGGTAAATGGCAGACATTTTCGCAGTTGCTGGAATTAGCCTGCCCACACACACACACACTCATGCCCATACACACATACATGCACACTCACCCTTGCTCTAACACAGAAACATCCTGGCTTACACTTGCTCTTGCAGCCACACACTTACTTGCCCTTGGGCACACTTGGCCTAAAATACACTTTTAAAACACACACTATCTCCTTTTTCTTGATTTAGTTTCTCCTCATCTCTCCCCCTCTCTCTTCATTCTCACTTTCATCCATCCTTCCTCTTCTTTTCTGTCTTCTTGCGTGGTAAGAGTACAGGGTTTGTCTCTACAGACATCATCTGTGCTGAGCGCTAGGATATGACATCATATGCCAGCGCTTGGCATCAGTCACTGGCACACAGACCTCAGTATTCCTTCATTTTTGTCCAAATAGAGGAAGATCTTTGATCTCCACAAATGGTCCTGCTCCTCCAGCAGCGAGTGCCTCCCTGCCTAAGGCACCCCAGGCTGCTGCCTTTGCGGCCTGGAACTAAGACCGGCCCTGGCCACAGTTTGCAGTGACGGTTAATCTCTATATGTAACACATTCAAACACGGAATGGGAAACTCTTTGAGATCCATACTTCATGGGTGAATATTTTTTATTGTCCTGAGTTCCACCTTTTAAGAAATGAAGAAAAATCTTTTAGAAGTTATTTCTGCATGATGCTATGAAATAGTGCCATAAAAGCAACATTACTTGGCTTTCACCTTACACTTTACATACAGTATAAGCTTGTCATGGTTGCCAGTGACCAATTGAAGCATTTGTTGTTTCAACTGTAGTGTAATCTAGTCATAGCATGTTTTATTAAATAACAATTGTTGAGTACCAAAGGTAATTGTCATCTGCTTTGTTGAAATATATACTTTAGTGGCACATCAACAATTTGTTAGAATATTCTGCCATGCAACTGGGAATAATTGGGAAATTTGGGAACCATGGTGAACCACCAAAAAACACACGAGAAGCAAGATTTTCTAGGAATAAAAAAAAATGATTTAACTTAAAATATGTCTTAAAGCTGCTAAATTAAGCCATTTAGCCTAAGCAGCACTATTTCAGAAATATAACTTATTGGGCTTAATTCAATTAACCTTCTAAAATATACAATTTTGCTGAAAAAAATCACACACTGAAATGATAAGTACAAGTAAGCATTTAAACGTCCGGAACTGAAAGCTCCCCAAAAACAATTGCTAACTTATAAAATGCAGGTACACATTTAAGGAGTGCTTATCAAACTCAACACAGCATGCGCAGTTTTCATGTCCTTAACCACAATGAATTAAATAAATACCAAAAAACTAATTGCCTTTAGGGCACATTTTTGCCACGGCAGAAGCTTATCACAGTCAGTGTGGTACAGCCAGTAGTGCGAATGTCTGATAGGAATGATGTCTGAGGGAATACTTCTGAAGGTTGCATCCCATCTTTCAATGACGGGTTTACTTTTAAGTGTGAGTAGTACTGCTTTCGGGAACACGTTTCTTTGCTGTGGAAAGTGATCTGAAGACCATCGCAGTTCATATAGTGCGCAAATCTTACTTGGCATTATTAAAGAATATTCATTGATAATGATGACTACATATGACATCATTGTCAAAGCCAAATATGAAGCGACTTGAGTGGTTTGGTAATGAATACGTTTATATAACTCATTTACATTCAGTTGCATGTAATGTATGCAATTGAGTCAAATAAGTGTGGGAATCTCTTGTTATAAAAGTATTGGTTCATATATTAACCTTATTTTTGTTTCACTATAATGTAATACACGTTTGTGAAGGAAACTAGAACATAGCAATGAAGTGGATGGCCTCTATATGGATTATAAAATTATGAATGGCTATGTCAAACTTTATCATATCTTATCAAAGAGAAGTTGATAATTACAATCCTAAAATGCACATTTTTACTTTTAATATGTATATCATTTGTTATCAAAATACTATAATGCAGAATTCAGAATGTATATCTTTTGGTTCCAAAACATAATCTTTTACTGGTAGAGAGGTTTAGGGCCCGTATCTTCCTCTACACCAGGAATTGGCAGCGACATGGCATAAAATGGCTCCTATCTCCATTCCAAGACTCGCATCGTCACACGCATTGTACATTCATTCCTTCACACTCACTTACAACATCTTTATTTTGGGCCCACCTAAACAGGTGTGGTTTTCCTGTTTAACGTGTTGGTGTTAGAACCGTCCTTGCCCAGGGTGCCTGTGTTTGAGGCTGGACCTGTGACCGTGACGGTGACCCCGGAATCCTTGGGAAAGCAGTTGTGGAGCTGTAGAAAACTGTGATCCCCACGCTCTGTATTATATAAGCTGCTTACATTGGCCTTGGAGGTATCTCTTGACAATGTGTACATGGAGATGTCAGTGGATGGTATCCCTTTGACTCCAACAGGAGAAGTGTCCCTAGACTGAGAAGGCTCAGTGGAGCGTGAACTTGACCTGGAGCGTCGACGATACCGAAACCGGTAACTAGGTAGGCGAAGAATGGCTGAGGGGTTTTTTATTAGTTCTGTACGTGACTTACAGTGGGCTTCTCTATTTTTCTCAATGTAAATATTTACTGCAAGGACCCCAATCATCTCTGCAATGATGAAAGAAAGCCCCCCAAAGTAGAAGGACCAGCCGTATGAGTAATGACTTTTCTTTTCATCATCTCTCTTGGTTCCAGGATCTCCCGCATTTGCAGAGATGTAAACAATAACACCAATGATGTTGCTTAAACCTGCCATCAGAAGCGAGAGGATATAATTATACCGGGAAATCTTAACAACCTTACTATTATTTCTTACCTACTGTAACTTCCGATTCCCTGATGTACCACACCACAGTATCCTCCACCAGCCTCACAGCTCAAGACTTTATACATACACATACTTTTAATATAAGCTTTTTTTCTCTGTTACAGAAATGGCTTAAATCTTTTTTACCCCCCCCCCTTCCCCGCAACCTCCATGTTCTGACCCTAACTACCATCGTCGATATCTCTTTTAATACCTATCTACTCCTGGTAACTCTTCAGTTTTGCCCTGGATGTTTTAGGTAGCACAGCTTCGATCTCTGGGTGTCGGAAATGATGCTTGGTTTTACTCCTCACTTCTTTTGTAGCCTAATGGGACTGACCCTTCTCCTGCCTTCGATATGGGACTAGTTATGGTAACGTCTCCCTGATTTAACTACAGTGGTGTATTGAATTCCCCCATCAAGCTTCTTGAATGTCTTGTCTATCCCGAGCTAACAAGAATTATCTTTAGTTTCTATGTCTCTTAAAGCTCACAAGCCACCATTTAGCACATTATTCCTAACGTGTACTGTTTGGAAAATTGTCCACCTGGAACCATTTGTTACTGGATAAGCAGAGGTGGAGTTAACATTTGTAGTATATTCTATACATGTGTATAATTCAAAAAGAACACACATTTGTGAAACCAGAAAGGTAAAGAGGCATTCATTACTTACCTGCAGCAACAAACAGAATTCCAGCCCCCAGTATGATATTACGCTTTGATTTGTAAACACGACTGGCAGCAACACATAGGCCCCCAAGTAAAAGGAGCATGGCACTGAGGATAGGGAAGATGCTTGAGGCACGGACAACACCTGCCACACAAGAAAAAGAGATGCGAGTTAACAATAATTTCCATTCCAAGTTGGCATTCACTTTTCACTATGGCCAGATCATATTTTCAGTCACAGGTATGTCATGAAAAGATGTCCATAGAGGACCAACGACGTTCCTGGTACATCATGGGTAAAAAATTGCCCCATGTCACTGTCAGCCTACAGCAAATACCCTGTATATGTATATAATTTGTGTGGGTACACTAAATGAAAAAGAGGGAAATGATTAATAAAGACATAGCTAAACATTTCTGGCCTTGTAGCAGAAAATAGTCCTGGTCCTTACGATCATAAATTAACACTTGCAGAGAGTCCAGTTGGTGCAAGTTGAAAAAGCAAGCAACTTGCAGATTTATTAACTCCCGCTTTGCTTATGGTTGTCATTTAACTTGCATCCCCTCATCTAAAACTCAAGAGATGCATGGTGTTGGGATATTTGCAAGTTGAGTACAGCCAGTCCAAACAATCCACAACTTAGCTGACCACTCAAACGTTTTAGTGGCTGGACCCCAAAGAGTCATCCTCAACAGACTGATTTGATCAAACTAAGCAGAAACAGCAGTGTACTAATACATATTTTCATTTAAATAAAATGCTATGAAGGTTGAATTATATTTTAATCAGGGTTTTTTCAAATACAAAATAATAAGGAACAAAACACATTTTTTTGTGAATACATTACTATTGAGGTAAAGCAATTGTTAAAATAAGAGTGACTATTTTCATCATTTTTTATATTTTTACTTGACCTTGCCAATATTTACAACAAAGATGTTATCTATTGTAGCCATCCTCAAACCAAAAAGGATTTATGTATGAAGCCCAGAGCCTTACTATATAAAATTGCGTTTGTGAACAAAGCCAGCAATCATCACCTTGGACAATACGAGAACAGCTATTAAACAGATATTAAATTCATCTCAAATAATGTAGCTCAAATGTGATAAATAACGATATATACATTTATGTTATTGTGAAAAAGATTAGATAATGGAAGCACATGTGAAGGTATATTGCTATATACAGGTTAAACCAGGAGTGGGCTGTGGTGGGGCCTGTCCTGATTTAAAGCTGAGCTGACCTGCTGTAGCCGGGAGCTAAATACTAACCCCTTAATGACAAAGCCTGTACATGTACGGGCTCAAAATGCAATGTTTTCAATGGGTTTAGGGACCGGCCATTGTCCTTAAGGGGCTAAACTATTTTTTACAGTTTTTTTTAATTTTTAATTAAATTTGACGTGGGAGGGGTAAACGATGTTGGACACCTATTTTTACACGTTTTGATTTTTTTTTCATTTATTATTATTTTATTTTTTAAAAAACTTTTTCACTGGAGATCCATTTGGACTCTTTATTGACCTCAGGGATCTCTTTTACAACCAGACATTGCCCCTTATGATGTCGTGGTAGTGTTTATCAATTTTTTTTTTACACAATATTTGTAAAGCAACTTGGCATAACATTTCCATCAGAGTATGGGGTATAAGGAACTCCAAAAACATTAAAAAGAACATAAAAGAAAGCAAACTATAGTGTAGTATATCACAGCACCATTGGTAATTAAATAGGAGCATTTCCAAAATGTGCCCTCATCCTGCTCTGTGTTAAAGCTTGTGATTAAGATTTGTGTGGCTCTTTCAGATATACTATCCACTTCCACGTGTGTCTCAGACAAAGCAAAGATGATCAGCAGCGTCAGTAAACCAGCAATATTTATTTAAACAAAATGTAAAAAGTACCTCCAAGTTGCTGTCTACACATAACACGTTTTACCCTTAAAAACTAGCTCTGGGCTTCCTCAAGGTGCGGCTCTGTCTCTGTTCTATAGTCCTTTATAGCTCCGTGATATTCATCCAGCCATTCTGGGTTGAAATGTAGTTGTTATAAATGGTAAACTTTCAAGTTGGTCAAAAGTGATAAGTGGTGTCCCCCAGGGTTTTGTTCTGGGACCAGTTTTATTCAACATATTTATAAATGACCTTGCAATAGACGTTGAAAGTCATGTTTCTGTGTTTGCAGATGACACTAAACTCTGTAACGTAATATAATGTGAGCAGGATATTACTTTGCTGCAGAGGGATTTAGACTGGGGGACTGGGCACACAAATGGCAGATGAAATTCAATGTAGATAAATGTAAAGTTATGCACTTCGGGGTAGGGAATGCACAAGCAACCTACACCCTAAACGGTAGTGAATTAGGGGTAATGACAAATGAGAAGGATTTGGGAATTGTTATAGACAACAAACTAGGCAACAATGTGCAGTGTCAGTCTGCGGTTGCTAAGGCCAGTAAGGTATTGTCGTGTATAAAAAGGGGCATCAAGTCGCGGGATGAAGATATAATTTTGCCTCTGTATAAATCAATGGTAAGGCTGCACCTTGAGTATGCTGTGCAATTTTGGGCACCTTTTCTAAAGAAGGATATCATAGCACTAGAAAGGGTGCAGAGGCGGGCTACAAAATTAATAAAAGGAATGGAGCACTATAGTTATGAAGAAAGGTTAACTAATTTAAATCTGTTTAGTTTAGAAAAACGTCGCCTCAGAGGGGATATAACGTTATATAAATATATTCGGGGCCAATACAAACCATTGTGTGGAAATCTGTTCATAAACAGGACTATGCATAGGACACGTGGTCATGCGTTTAGACTGGAAGAAAGGAGATTTAGACTAAAGCAGAGGAAAGGGTTTTTTACAGTAAGGACAATAAGGATGTGGAATTCTCTGCCTGCAGAGGTAGTTTTATCTGAGTCTGTACAGACGTTTAATCAGCAACTGGATGGATACTTGGAAAAACATAATATTCTGGGATATAATCTTTAATTATGGGGAAACAGCTTATTGATCCAAGGAGAAATCTGGCTGCCATTTTGGGGTCAAGAAGGATTTTTTTCCCTGGTTAGTGCAAAATTGGAACGAGCCAAACAGATATAGGAAAGGCTGAACTTGATGGCCGCAGGTCTTTTTTCAGTGTAATAAAACAACAACTTCCCAAAACAATTCAGAGAAATTGAAGTATTGCGCAATATATTATCTTAAAAATAAAAGACTCACTGTATTATTTAAACACACATTCTTACACACACATATACACTCATCCTATACAATCTAACATACACTAACACACTCATAACACACACACTGATGCTACCACTCACACTTAAACATACACTTTAACATACATACATACCTTACCTTCTCTCTCACTCCCTCCCTCTCTTGCCGTCTCCCCCCGTACCTTTCTTACCCTCTCTCTCACTATCTCCCTGCCTCCCTCCCCTTACCCCTTTTACCTTTTAGGGGTAAGCAGCGTTTTTAAAGGACTTGGCCCGCTGCCTTCCACCTCCGCAAGCAGGCAGGTCCAGGTCGGACAGGCCTTTTCTATGAATTTTATAGCTGTCTGGGGTATATTGCCATCTCGCTCCCAGGGGCACCCCTGACTCCAGGCCTTGAGGGCTACAAACAAGCCAATATTTTTGGATTTCTGCGTTTTAGCACAGACCTCAAAATAAAAAAAAATACTAAATGACTTGTTTTGAGACAAGAATACACAGAATTTCTGCTATGTTCCTTTCAAGCCCCGGAGTTAAAAAGCACTCTGCCCAGTAAATGTCGAAAACACTTTGCAATGTGGAATAGTTTTTCACAATTCGCGGTTAAATAGCAAAAGAAAACCTCTGAGCATGGTATGGGGAGATAGCATAAATAATCTTCAGACGCACAAGGAATGAATTGAGCCTGTGCGGCATATTTTCAATTGCAGCAAAAGATTAAAAATCAAAGGATATGTGATAAATCCACCTTAATTTTAATAACTTTAGAAAAAAATATATCTTTATCTGATTTTCTCCAAGCGGTAATTTTAAAGTAAAAGGAAATAATAATTATTTAAAGCTGCATTACAAAAAATTATTATTTTCCTTGGAGTTTTAAATATAATCATATACAAAGTAAAGTGTTTAAACACCGAACTGGGCTTTGTGTTGTACTCTTCCAATAAACTACTACTGCGGCTAGAGGTGGAAGGCGGCAGGAATGGGCCTGCAAAAGCGGGACAAAGGGGCAGCCATGCAGGACAATGGGACATTACCCAAAAATTGGGACTATCGCACAGAGACTGGCATATATGGGAGGTGTTTTGGTTACATTCGCCACAAGATCACACTGAGCCGAGTCTTTATAGAAATGCCAATGGAGTCCTGCTGATATTTATCACATTCCTTCCCACAGACCTAAATTATACAGGGCCACAGGGTCTTTTGGGGACGTTCCAGTGTTTACCATAAGGCAATAAGATAAGAAGCTAGCATGCTTGTCTAGGTTGGCTTAGATAACAGACATAGGCACCAGTAGCATATTCTGGCCTAGGCCATGGGCGTGCTTGCTCAATGGGCCAGTTAGGGCGATCTTGGCAGTGCAGCAACTTGGCATTGAGCAGATGCCAGTACGCTAAACAGCATTCATCTGTAAGGGACTGCACTTTTATTTAGATCTTTAAAATACACATTTTTAATGTTTTTTTATACGTTTCTAAACTTTAGGTTTTCATCTGTGACCTATAGCATAGTAGGTGTATATGTTAAAGTAATGTGAAGACTCACAAAACAGGATTTTGGTGTGGAGAATGCTCTTTTATTTAAGTATCACTG
This sequence comes from Spea multiplicata, assembly GCA_009364415.1. Classification (NCBI taxonomy): domain Eukaryota; kingdom Metazoa; phylum Chordata; class Amphibia; order Anura; family Pelobatidae; genus Spea; species Spea multiplicata. The sequence continues at coordinate 24,720 of VKOC01016414.1, forward strand.
TTAGTACCAATGATACCAGGTATTTGATGCAAGACTCCATCGTGTATCTCAGTGTTGGTGTGCAGTCAGATCTGTGCTGTTATCCCGCATGTTTCTACTCTAGTTTGTTCTGGTCCCGGTCTCATTCTACTTCTACCCACGCACAAAACTCATGCTGCTAAAGGCAGTCCCTACAACAACATGCAACAAGATCAAACAAAGGATGTCTGCGGTCAGTCTTATGCAATTATGTTCAGTTAAATGTTGCATACAAGTTAGTTGATATTTGAGTTCAAATGAAGCCGTTTTTCTCTGCTTCCCCTATTACATTTCTCTGCTTATCTGCCCGTCACCTGCCGTCAGCTTCACTGCTTGCCACCATAGCTAAGATACCACCATATAAATGAGGGAGAGACGTATGGAAATTTTCTACATACGACCAAGTACAGCACAGAGCCATGGATTTTCGATAAGAAAAAAAAAAGAAAAAGGAAGGGCTAAAAAGGAAGGTCAGTAAGGCTTCGGCCTATTTGGATCTATGGTCTACCTGATTCTTAGCATCAGCAACTCGAGTTCCCTTTTTAGTTCTGTAAATTCCAGCTAATACCTGCCATTTATTTTCTATGGGCATTGCTGGGAACTCTCCTGGTTTTGCCTGGAGACTCTGGAAGAAGCGTGGCTTCTCCAGTTCAACAACCTAGTCCTCTGGGTCACAGGAGCGGGGTCCTGACACACCTATTTCCCCCTAAATGGGGATTATGTCATGAGTGGGAACGCCCACTGACAGCGGGTAGTCCTACCCACGTCCCAGGCTGCGGGTACCTGGAGCCCAAAAGTTCCCAGGTATGTCCATAGGGATTCCTGAAACAGATTGTGGAGATCGGTTTGGCCAAGCACATCTCTTGCACGGAAACAAGCTAAGGCTTCTCCAGAATCCCCCATGAATTTGTACAAGACATACCACGAAAATGTGAAGGGACCACATAGTTATCCTATGCATATGTTGGCCGGAGTGACCCTTTAAAATAAAGGAAGCATTTCTGTGATTACCCCAACAAACTAATAATAATAATTTTATATTAAATAGAAAATAATTTATACAGAAAATGACTTACGTAGAAGATACTCAGCACTGTCGTGATCATAATCTGTGTCTTCTGGAAAGTGGTTTATTTTAACACACACACCTCTTTTTTGACCTAAATTAAAAAAAAAAAAAATTAAAAAAAGCTCAATATTTAAGCACACATACTTCATCTTTTTTACTTGTTACAGAATAAGTCCTCGTGTCCCACCAGAAACGTAGGGTTTGGGTTTTTTTCCATGGGCAGTGCATTATTTGTTATTAAGGCTGATTATTTCACGGGTCTACTGTGGACCTGGCATGAACTAAACCAAGCATTTAATCAGACTATATGCCTGATGTGTAAAATCTAATCTGCATATCACCTTTACCATGTATGTTTCTTGTGCACGTGTAACTAAAACATCCAATAAAGCAATAACATGTAAAATGTGCCAGTTTAGATGATATCCAGGATTGTTTACTGATTACTGCCAGGCATGCCATAGGTTTTATTTTTTCAGAGATAAACATTTTGCATGTCTTTAAGAGAAGACAAAATGAAATAATTCTGTTTTAACAAGGCCATATTTAAAATTGGGGATCAACACTGTTTGCTGAAAATGTTTTAGAAACGAAAAAGGGGCTTCTGAGTTCTTAAAAGCTAATCTCCAAAAGCATCAATATGTGCTTTGTGAGGCTGCTAGCACTCCCTTATGGATAAATGCTTGTCTAGATTATCTGTGCTATGGTAAAAATGATGGCTGTGACTTAAGACTCTTTTATCAAGTTGTCTATGTGAGCATTCATCATTAAAAGTGGTCACCACCCTGATTCTATGGAAATCGATAAGGTAGATGTTGATGATGAGTGGTGCTACGCCAATGTGACGTGAGTGAAGTAGAGTTGCTGTGCTAAAATATCCTGATGACCTCTTCTTCTGCTGAGTCCCCAAACAACCTTCAGGGCCAGATGAGTTACCATTATTGGCAGCACCTATGTTTGGTAATTTCACAACTGATGAGCTTACTACATGGTAATGCCAGGCTACATTATATTTGACAAATCCAAGGATATGAAATCTTCACCTGAATAGCTAAATAACTTTTATAGCTATGCATTAAAAAAGAGATACTAATTGCATGTTTGTTGAGAAAATATTGACGAAAGCTCATCTTATTTTATCGGAAATACAGTTTCTAGTCTACGCCGTTAAGCCATTCGTAATTAGTATTGGCCAGTGAATATTTAAGTACTAAATAAGGTCTGGCTGTTATCTATGTCCATGGGATTCATGATTATTATATATATTTATTTACGCATTTGACTGTGCGTGGTATCTCTATTTACCTTGCTTAATTCATATATGGGACCACACTTGTTTTATATATTTTATTTAAAGTCCAATAAATTGGTTATTTGCAAAACATTTTTTACAGTAAAAGAACTCAATTGATAGACACTGACAAAATATAAACATCATCAAACGGTTCCCTTAGTGAGATGGAGGACAATGATCTTAGCAATTTGATCATTCTATATTCAACATTACATTAAATTTTACTTTACGATGTTCCGTTGGATTTAATGAAAACCACCACCGGTGCTGAAGGTTACCCAGTTAATTATTCTTCGTGTTTATTTATCATGTTTATGGGAATAAGATTGAAGTATGGGACTAGATACCTAAAGCTCTATCTACAAGGGGCAAGTGCACCACCAGTGCGACTAATGCTCATTCTTCCAAATCATTCTTTGACCTTTTTGAGACCCTTGGAGTGGTCACTTTATTTAAATGTCTACTCTATTCAGAAGCTGGACTTTGATGTTCACTTCAGCCGAGTTGGCAGTAGAATTTCATTGAATTTAGCAGCTAGGAACAGCTGTCAATTATTATGGTTTGATCTTGGTAGGATATTTAACGGTATTTAGATCCCGAGAGGGCTAAGTTGGGCCTAAGATAATATTATGTGGTATTAATTTTTATCCATCAAAGAATGGCAACCACACTGAAGATAATTCTTAAAAACACTTAAAAACACTTAAAACACTTAATGCTTAAAAACACACAAAGCATCCCTGAACACCATTGGATATTGTATCATTTTGCTATACGGCTATTTAACCTTTTTAGGACACATCAAATATAAAGTTAAAATATATACAGTATAATATTCACAGTATAAGAATAGAAATACAAACACAAACACAAATGTCTCCCAGATAATAATAAGTATAGTTACCTTCCAAGCAACAGATTCTCCACAGGCCAGAATGAGTCAACCCTCCTGGATCCTTCTTATCTTTCATTAGTATTTCCTCACTGGATATATTAGTGGTATTACAAATGAAGGCTCTGGCATAAAGCCAGTAATCTGTTCCTATGGCGATTGTCATAAGCCCAAATGCAGCAAAAGCCCCCACTGTGGTCAGAAGAATCTGGACCCCTTTCTCACACCACACCATTCTGCCTTCATTCCACCTCTTCCACGACTCCAGGGTGACAGGTTGGGGTGGTTGCTGAATCACACAAAGAAATTGGTTTGAAGCGGACGAAGCCTCTGGTCTTCTTAGCTCAGCAACGTGATCTTTGGTTCCTTCTACCTTTGTTCGTCTTGAGTTTCGACGTCAACAGAAGCTTAGATGTTTTTGCCACAGGATAACAGGCGCGACTGGCTCACCCAAGATTATCTTCTCAACAAGCCTCAGAGTTTGTTCCATTGACTACTTAGGCTCAGGTTCATGTGTTTGAGTATCAATTATTGGAGAATAGCATTGGCATCACAAAAACCTGAGTGCAAAAGAAAAATATAGTGTCATAAAGAATGTTTACTGGTTCTTTTCACCTTAGACATCATGCTGGAATGCATGCAGAGACCTGTCCTCTTTATCTTATAAAAATCAATTTATCTCTCAGCCATTGAATCAGCTTATACAGAACCACTCTGTCGATATAGAAAAGAGATATTACTAACTAAAATATTTATTGGCTGAAAAACATGTAATAGTAGAAGAAATAAATGTGCACAATCTGGTTTGGAATTGGGTCTGCATATTTTATTGCTTCCATTATTTTATATAAACGTTTCACAAACATTGTTATAAGTCAAATTCCTACTTCACTAAATAATTTGTTCTCAGGTACTGTCCTTGAGGATTTAATAATGGTAGTTATATGACCAATCCTAGTATTACTAACAATACTTTACTAACAATTAGTAACAATAACCATGATAACAATGGTGAAAATAATTTTAAAAACCACCAGACATGAGGTTTGTAAGTCTTATGAGCAACCCAGAATGTCTACAACCAAACTTAGTGCAGACTGAATGTAACACACATTGTGGCCGAGGCTGACTAGGACTAAGGTGCTAGGTCCAGGTCCACCTGTCTCAAAGCACTCAGCTATACTGCTGCTCAGTGAGACAGTTACAAGGCGATCTCTGATCTGCCCACCCGGCCCACTTACACTATGGAGGGTCATGGCGAGTCAACACAGCCTCCATATGATGCATTACAAGTAGTATCATATCTCAGTACTCTGCAGTGAGCATGGCAGTGGTGGCGAGGAGGACAGGGTGTGCTGCCCGGAGTCAGGCCTTGGGCATCACCCAAGGTAAATGCACAGCTGAAAACATACTATATAGATTGGGCAGGACACATCTGGCTGTTGTAAAACAAGACCAAATCAAGTCTGCTCAAATGAGAGGAACAAATAGATCAAGAGACCGACATTGGCTCATGTAGCAGTCGGCATCCAAATTGCTACTTTACAGCGCATTGCTAATCAGCAAGGTGCATTGGATTTTCAATAATGTGAAAGCAGCGTAACCTATTTCTCACTGTTATTTGAAACTTGTTTTCTAACAAAACACATTAATAGCTTTTCCATTTTAAAGCTACGCACCCACTTCATCAATTTGGGTTGTTTTACCAAAAATGAAGCAAACCAAAGCAATCTGTTTTGTTGTGATTTTGCATCTCCCATCCATGTCTACAGGTCAATGGTCTTTGCTTCCACTAAGACATTCATGAATTCATAATACACCTGAAGACTAGAATAAATTAGTGAGGTGTAGTTAGCTGCCATGTTTAAATCGATTGTTTGTGGTAGAGCACAGTAAGTTGAGCTGTTGATGTCAACCCCTTTGCATTAAGTATGAAACAGTAAATGGAGCATCCCTTTAATGTGACGATGAGTATCTAGTAGCAGTGACTATTCCCATTGCTCTGACCGAAAAATGTACTTTTTGACTATAAAACTAAAAACCCACATTTTTCCTTGTTTCTTCTTTCCTAAGTTTTGAACCTGAGGTCTCTTTCCACTGAACTTTGGCCTTATTTTGTTGGCTGCTCTTAATGACCCTGTCCTATGTTCTACTTTAAGGGGGCAGCCGCTGGCGCTGGTACCGTTCGTACCGATTCATGCATGAATGTTTGCACTGTCGAGGAGCCCACCCAGTAGTATGATGTTTTAACAAGGGAAAAGAAGCAGGTACCAGGCTGGGCGCCAAGGATGTTGAAGGCGAGGGCTCCCGCGAGGGTGTTAAAGATGTACCCTTGGCTTGTAGATACAGCAATAGGCGTGATGTTCTGCTGCTTGAAGATAACTTTAGTAAGGGCTTTTTGATACGGTTTGTTCCTTCTGACAAGATGTTGCTGATAACTTGCGCTCAGTTTTATAACCCTTCCCTTAAACCTTTTTCTTACACCCCTACAGTTGTTTTATTAAATAAACGTTTTTATTGAAAGATGAAATGCTCTGTAAATCGACCATAAGTACATCAGGTAATGTGTATAGATGTTACAGTGCCAAACAAGGTGTGTAATGTATAATGATATACATAGATTAAACCACAGAGCAATCACGATGCTGGCATTGAGCGGTGTCCCATTCCAAAGGTCCCCCAGAGATGGGGATTGAAAAATGCAGCGTTATCCAACAAAAAAACCAAGAAGAGGAACACCCGAGATTTATATAAAATATCAAGAGATATTTTATTCACTGCCTCCTTTCAGTATAATGCGCTTGGAAACCCGCTGTTAGCATGTGTACATACACCCTCAATAAGGCAGACACTCATCGCTGCATGACATCGCAAACAGCAGATTGGTTATCCACTTGAGTTTCACATTAAAACATTCTTTGCATGGTATGGAAGCAGGTCATTAAAGCATGCAATGTCCTTACTAATGCCTCCTTAATTTGTACCCCGTCCTTTAACTGCTCCCCATTACAGCTTTATTTTACACCAACTAGACAAAGTAAAAAAACCTCAATTTTAACAATTTGAACAATGTAATGTAAAACATTATAAACATTACCAGGATAAAATCAAATACTCTATTACAACAAGACATTATGATAGATCCCTTACTGCTTTTAACATGAGAGAGGGCTCTGATCCTGGCAGTCTATGGCAAGTCTGTGCCTCTGCTGGCTCACACCTTTGTTGCTGAGCACAGGGACATATGGTGTCATATACCAGGGCTCAATATCCGCTGGCAGCATGCAACAAAGCCTCAGTCCTCATGCTCCTACATTATGGGCTGGTTGGAGGAGATCTTTGGAACACCATCAGCAACCTATTGGTGCCTGGGTACAGTGCACCACTTGCACCCCCCTGTACTAATCCTTGAATGTACCCCTACATGACATTATGGGCTGGTTGGAGGATATCTTTGACCTAATCAAGAAACCTTGGAACACCATCAGCAATCAAGTGGTGCCTGGGTACAGTGCACCATGTGCACCCCCCGTACAAATCCTTGAATGTACTCCTGCATAACATTATGGGCTGGTTGGAGGAGATCTTTGACCTACTCAAGAAACCTTGGAACACCATCAGCAATCTAGTGGTGCCTGGGTACAGTGCACCCCGTGTAAAAATCCTTGAATGTACCCCTGCATGAAATTGAGCTACACCTATTGCCTTTCCCCCACAGTTTGTACATTGTTTACAATCTTTTAGAAGCCCATTTTGGTAATATGTTGTAATGTTAAAACAAGATTGGGAAAATCGTCACCCAAGTCAGCAGAGTGATCTGTACTGATGCTGTATTTGACAGCGGTCAAGCAGCCCGTCTAGTATGCCCATTTTTATTTCTGTAAAAACCCTACACTTTATTAGGTCCTTGATCTAGTCTTATATTCAGGATAGCCTTAGGCCTATCCCATGCATGTTTACATTCCCTTGCTGTATTAGCCTTTATAATAGAGTCATAATAAATATATAGGACTGTAAAAATGGAGTATTATGAATAAATGGATTAACTCATTTGTTCTATTTTAGTTTCATACTAAAAAAAAAAATAAAATCCAAATTGAGAATGTTAGCAATAGAGAATGTTTTTTTAACAATTTTCCCTAAGATCTTCAAAAAATTGACACAAATCAGACTTATCTCATGTTCTACATGATGCCAAATTGACCCATTTAGCTTGATTATGTTAAGATCTTTGAAAAAAAGCATGTCATTTCTCAGATCTTATTCAGTCACGCAGGTTTTATCCTATAAGAGCTTTTTTCTGGAACAAAGTTTGGTTTTTGACATTTTCCCATTTTACTCCTATTTTTCAGATGGCTATGATACCATATTCCAAAATTCCGCCCATTACACGCATTTATTGTTAACTTTGCATAATAGGATTATGTCGCTGTTATGTTTCATAGCTATAATATATTCTTAAATCTACTAGACGCCATATTCCCATTTGTATTAAAATAAAAGTGAACCATTTTGTATTCTTTTGATTATTATGTTTTAACATTCCTCAGTCCTAAACCTTGCCCTATATATCAGCTTTAATATCTCATCACGGATTTTGTCCACGTCGGTGCTGCTTTTCAAGAACTTGATACGGTTATATGACATAACATTGCTGCAAAATAGCTTATCACAGAACATTAAAGCTCCCGGCGGGTATTTTTTCACAGCCTCTAGATGTCTACAGAAAGTCAAGATCACTGTGATATCGTATGGGGGGGGGGGTATATATGATATATATCACCTCCCCTTGCAGGTGCTGTTTCCCTTCTTCTAAGTTACAAAGACCGTTCTCTTTTTTGCTCACTCTTTACACCTAGCTCATTTGTCACTTCAAGAAATGTCATTTATTATAAAAAAACAAAAACACTAGCAATACTGTTATGTGTTGTGTGAAATTCCACTGGCTAAACAGCCAAACGTGTCACACCATTACTATCAGACACATGCAATAGCAGAAAATACCATCACAGCCGACAATCAGCATCGTTATGCAACAATGGAGTGGACTTTATCTAATTTTGAAAGTCACCTTCCATCCTTCTCTCTTCACTGCCTCCTTTCTGTATAGGAAACCCACTTGTTTCCTGGTCACACTCATCACGGTATGACATCATAAAACAGATTTGTAATCAGGCAGAATTTCTCATTGGATAGTATGGAGACAGGCCACTAAAGTATACAAATGGCGCAGACTATATCCAATGCTGAAAGTCAGTTTTAGAAGATAGGGACTGCCTTTGCAGCCATTAGTGTGACCCACATGGTCACTGCTGTGCTTCACGGGACTCGGGACACCTCTAAGAGCCGAAACCTCTGCAAAACTTCCAGCAGTGGAAAAATAAAGTCAGTTGGTTTTGCCGATTTAGTTTCTGGTTCCGTTTTGTCCAGCCATTTTAAACCTCATTTGATTCAAGGTTCCATCTGGTCCTAAAAAGAGTCCTAACTGGACTATGAGTATGGCCATGTTATTGTGTACCACATACACGCACTTCATAACCATTTTTTAATGGGCTGTATTTTGAACTTGAGTGCAGACAATATCTAGTAACCTTGATTATATAATCGTTACATTTTATAATGTAACCCTTTATACAGCAATTGTGAAATGAATAGGTGTTTTCTATTCTGGGGGCCACTTGACTCCACTTGACTCATCTGTGAATTTTTAACCCCTTAAGGACAATGGGCGGTCCATAAACCCATTGAAAACAATGCACTTTGAGCCCATACATGTACGGGCTTTGTCATTAAGGGGTTAATACGTGTGTTATGGCTAGAAAGGGCTGGGAAATGGTTACAGATGCAAGCACGACCATAGATACCAATACTCATAAGTAATTTTTTCAATAGCACTACTCTTGAATTGGATTCTTATGATACTTGGATTGTAACTACCGTTATAGCTAATAAACCTTGTCACAGAATCAGCCAGATGTAGTCCCTCTACCCTCAAAATTTACATCTACGTTTTTTTAACAACACGAAAGTCCCTTTTCTTGAAGGTCATTTTGACCAGACCAATTTCACGCTTCATAAGATGTCTTGTTTAAAGATTAAAATGTCTAAGTATTGGCATCAGTTCTTGCAACTACTTGGACATAATCAATGAGTGAGTCATAAAAGTTCACAGCTCTAAATAAGAAAATTTAACCCCCGAATGGCTATGCAAATTTTAAATATGTCAATGCTTCATGTTACTATTAACATTCTTAATTGAATGTTGCATTATGCCAACTATATTTATTTTAATGTAAATCACAAAAAGAAGACAATTATTAGCATTTAATAATGTATGAGGGTTTGTATTATTATTATTTATTATTGATACATGATTGACATTCTAACATTCTAGATAAAAGAGAATTGTGAAGAATGCGACCAAAGCTGCTGGTCACTTGTAAAGCAACTCCAGGTATATGGAAACTACACCCTCTATATGTTGACCCATTTCTGAGTAAATTATTGAATGAATGTAAAAGTTTGGGTGCAGACATGGCACAGGCAGGCTGTTAAGGGGCAGAGGTGGCATGAAGAGGCTGTTTAGGGGCAGCGCTGGCACAGGCAGGTTGTTTAAGTGGCAGAGATGGCACAGGGAGGCTGTTTAAAGACATAGATGGCACAGGCAGGTTGTTTGGGCACACAGACAAGCTTTTTGGGGACAAAGATGGCACAGATATGTTTGGGAGAACAGATTCACAGACAAGCTGTTTGAGGGCAAAAGTGGCACTGTGGGACATGTTGCTTGTGAAGTTGGGGTACCCTGGGGCAGTTTAGGGGCGGCAGGCTGCTTAGGGGGAGAGGTGGCACAGGCAGGCCATTTAGAGGCATAGATGGCACATGATGGCAATTTAGGAGCAGAGGTGGCCCGGGCAGGCTTTTTATAGCAAAAGTAGCACAGGCAGGCTGTTTGGGGGCATAGGTGACATTGTGGGAAATGTTGCTTGTGAAGTTGGGGTGACCCAGAGGTATTTGTGCACCCAAGGCCGCTAGTTTTGCCTGTGGTTTGGTGTGTGGGCAGATGAGCTAGACTGTGAAATAACCTATATGGAGCAATATTTCCAGGGCTGCTTTTCATTGCCAGTCCTGTCCTGCTCAGTCCCCTGCCAGGATGATATGCTATACTACTGCTGCTACCTCAGTAACCGTGCCTCAGGGTAGGTTACTTGATTAATCCTCTGATGCCCTGTACTGTGATTCTCAGGAGGGCAGACACTTTATAGGGGCAAATGCTACAAGATATTTTATGGCACACCATGTGTAAAAGCATGCAGAGCCATAATTAGGGCTCTTGGTGCATGGGACAGGGTCAGAGGCCTCTCCTCATGCCATTACATCCGCTTCTGGAAGTGGGAGGGGGTTCCTTATGGCTAAAGGGCACCTGTCCCCTCTTTAACAGAGTAATTATCAAATTTGATTACATTTTACATTTACTAAGTTGGATGCCTCCCCAACGTTCATTCAGGCAACTGGTGTTTAAAGTGCTTAATGGTTTGGCAATGCATCAACATTGGACCACAATGTGATACATATAAAAATAGTTTATGAACCAAAAGAAAAAAGTCAAGTAATATTAGCTGAAAACCATAGGGTTGTTCCGAATACATACCATATGGCATTTGTGTTTGTGCTCTAAGAATGTAGGCTCTCCAATTCTAACCACATAAGCAATGGAGAATCCTATCCCACAGCATTTGGTTCTACATTTATCAAACTAGCAGTATTCCAATCATAATTCTCATTCTACGAATCTAGCATCACCCTTTTTCCAAATGTTTCCTCGGATGTTGCTGCCTGACATCCTCTAGCATCCAGAGCTAGTGGGATTTCTGGTTCTAAATGCTTTATTATTAAATTGTTGGCCGTTATTGATTTTTTTTAATTTATGGCAATTCATCTATTACAGAATAATGCCTCTCAGGCTACAAATAATATTGTTAAAAGATGGTGATTCCCTAAAATAGTTAAGTCGGAGTCTACTAATGCCAAGTCATACATTACTAAATAATACCTCCCTTACAGACCGAACACAAGAAGAACACAATTGCTTGTTTTTTAGTTTATAAATGTATTAATAATATGTAAAAAAAAATCCAAAATAAATAGAAATAGAACCCATCTCTGAAGTAGTAGTTTTAAAAATGTTACTTTTCACAGTTTCATGTCTGTTTTGGATATCTGACTTAAGTATGAAGTAAAAAAGAAAATCCATATTTCTTTGTGCCTCTGTGTTCTTCAGAACAATTTAAACGTTATTCCTGGCAAAAAAAATCTCTAAAATAAACGTGAAACTGAATATTCTGCACAATCGGGCTTGAAATGGGGCAGTGAACCTTCGAAGACAAAAATGTACTTTATAAACAGTTTTACCAATTATTCTAGAATAGAATACTAAATTCAATATTTGTTAGAAAGATAGTGCTTTAACATCTTTCTCTGATAAAAAGGAAGTTAGTTATATTATATTATATTTTTTTATTTCATTTACATTCTTCTTTTTTAAAATCATGTTTTAATGTCAGCGTTATATAATGTTTTCAGGCTGCTGCATACTAGCCATTGGTATGTATTCTAGCCCTGTTATTTTGTCCATTATATTAGACAAACACCCAGACTCCTGACGCCTCAGCCAGCCATACACTTTGACTGATTAACATCTATAGAGGAAGGAGTAATTTTGTGTATTTAACTTGCAATTCCACATATGGCCACTAGAGTGTCTATTGTAACAAAGAGGTAAGGCAGTGACTGGTTATACCTGACTGCATCCTTTAGTGGTCTAACAATGGGATTTCTCTGCCTTCCCATTAGATATACGTAAGATAAACTGAAAAAACAGCATGTTGTCTTCCAAATGTCATTTGGGCCTCTGTATTGTTAACCAAATCCAGACTTCCAAAGGTGTTCCAGCCCTGCGTGACGGGACTCATGAAACCTATATGACTGGGGTAAAGCCATCAAAAACCATCCACAATACGGCAGTTTCTTCTGTCCTGCTTGACCCATTTCTTGCCATCAATAAAACACTAGTCTGGAACCGCATTTCTGCTCTTCTAGAGCTAATGCTATCCTTCTAATGAAATCTGTCTCAACCATCTATCCCACCCATCTCCAAAAATGTGATGTATCAGGTTAATATCCTTATCCTCCTCTGCTCAGCCAGCATCGAAAGATCCTTCATTGGAATCCTATCTTATCGTGATTCAGAATGTAAATTATCCACAACTCTCTCTATAAGGGTGCCCCACATCTCTCAGCCACATAAATGTAAATGTCTGCTCTCCAAAGTTAACTTGAAGGCAGCAATGTGTTAATGCTGAGCCCAACCCTAGGCCTGACCTAGCCCCAATCCCCAGCTACCTCTGGACTTTTTTCCACAGCCAACATTCTACGCCTATGAAAGTTACTTATAGTCCCCTACAAAGTAACTTAGTACGACTTATTACCGTGTTTCCCCGAAAGTAAGACACCCCCGATTGTAAGACGTATCGGGAGTTTCAGAGGGGTCAGCTAATATAAGCCGTACCCCGAAAGTAAGACATATGTCTTACTTTCGGGGAAACACGGATTCTCTGCAGCTCAGTAGCGTACCTAGCGGGGGGCGGTCCGCACCGGGTGCCGCTCATCACGGAGGTGCCAATTTGCCGGCACCCGGCACCCCTCCAGAGACGGACAGTAATGTCCGCCGCTGGAGGAGCCTGCTCCTCCAGCGGCGGACATTGCTGTCCGTCTCTGGAGGGGTGCCGGGTGCCGGCAAAGACCTCCGATACCGCTCCCATGCGATCGTGCGGATCGCAAGGGAGCGGTATCAGAGGTCTTTAACAGACCTCCGGCTCACTCAAGGGAGCCGGAGGTCTGTTAAAGACCTCCGATACTGCTCCCTTGCGATCCGCACGGCAACAGCTGCTGTGCGCCGGGGTCTGTTGTCAGATCCCGGCGCACAGCACTGAAGCCGCGCCCACCGGTGCCCTCTGAACCCGGAAGAAGAGAAGACAGATGAACAGAAGAAGAGGAAAAGAAGCTGAAAGAAGAAAGGAAAGGTAGGAAAGCATTAAGTGAGAGTGGATTGGTATGTGTGTGGATTAGTATATATGTGTGGATTAGTATATATGTGTGGTTTGGTGTATGTGTGGTTTGGTATATGTGTGGTTTGGTATATATGTGGTTTGGTATATGTGTGGTTTGGTATGTGTGTGTGGATTTTTTCCCAATATAAGACATACCCCGAAAGTAAGACATAGTGGGGCTTTTAGGGATAAAAAGAAAGTAAGACACTGTCTTACTTTCGGGGAAACACGGTAGAAATCTCCCTTGTAGCTAAACAGTTGATCAGTGGTGCACCATGACCCTGCTCACCCTACAAGCTGACCTGCCCCCAGTTTTACTACAGAGGGGCTGCTGCATACCAGACTTACCACCCTAGACCACAACACGTCACCGCTCAGAGGTCACAATATTTTATATTTAAAAATGTATCATTCACCAGCACCGCTGGTGCCAATGTGACCTCTAATTAATATTTTAAACAGTTCTCTTGCAGCCATGGTCACACACAGTTGGTTCTTGGGTAAAGAATTGAGGAGCCATACGGCCGTATACCTTAGGAAATGTTCTCATAAATCTTCTAATAATCTCCTAGTTAAATTCATTCATGCGTTTCTACAAAACTCTGGCCTAATATCTGGAGCAGGACGGTGCTAATGTTTGTTGGAGAATTCAGGACCAAAGGAATAGTGGAACGCGTTATTTTGATTGGTTGCCCTGTAGGCAGATCGTAACAAATGAGAGGTATGTTTACCCATCACTGAGCTGTCAATCAAGGATCTTTCGCTATATCCCGCCTGACAATCGCTTATGTTACAAAACGCCAGTGTATCTGATTTTGGGCATAAGCCAAATGTGCCCTTGTGCATTAAGCCATTCAGATAAATATGCAAGAACAGATAAAAATAACCAGTTATAAAATAAAAATATTATATAGTCTGCAATTTCTTGTATAGAAAGATACAATTTATGGTTATTTAAGAAATAGCGCAGGTGCTCTTGATGTCATGATTATCATTTCTGATACAATATACTCTTGCATTTAACGATAGCAGAAATGTCTTTTTTTATTAGTTTCTGTGAGGTCACAAAGGGCAGGGTGTAATAATAGACATAGCTCATGTGTTTATCGTGTGGTGGCTGCTAATGTTTAATATCTGTGCTAGAGGACTTCCACTATTAACACGTGACGGTACCCATTATTAAAGGTTCAGTCCAGCCATCGTGTGCACGGAGGTCCTGGCACCACGTAGCTGCCCGCAGTGCTAGGTAGAGGTTTATTCATTCTTGGCAATCGAGTCCCAAGTGGCAGCCGTCCTTTCGAAGTAACAGACTGCCCTATTACGACCCAAATCCTTTTGCACCTTTGATGTCCTTCCTTTCACACCTGAAAATGTGCAAACCCACAATAAAAACTTAAGTAGTTTTTTTTCTACCAGGTAAAAAATATGCATATTAAGTACTTTCATATAGTTTTTTAATTGATGAGTCTGTTTGTGCACAAGGCTTTCCCTTTCATTTTTTTTTGGTTTGTTTATTTTGGACGGAACAGATAAAGAGTCATTTAGCATTTCTAAGACTAAGACATTCTTTTGAAGATTTCAGAAAGCCATAAACACATTGCACCATTGGACCAGGCGCTCTATGCCACTCAACACATACACTATATATATATATATATATATATATATATATATACATACACACAAATATATGGATATGTATGAATACACCTGTCAGAGTCTAGAGACGTGGATATATTGGTTTGCGTCCTGACCAACTTACTGCAGTTTTCTCCAAAATAGCTGGTTAGGCGCCCAGTGAAGATGCCCAAATTGGTACACTTGGGTATCTATTTTATAATTTACGAATCTGTTGCTCGTTGTTATTGATAAGCTAAACCAAAGGCCATTTTTAAAGCTTCTCTGGTCATTACCAACAATTACAATTTAATTGTAATATTCTCATCATGTACCGTGCACAGTACAGTTGATGAAGTTTATCATCATTGGACACGAACCAATATCCATGGCTAGGCATGTGGAAGTCCATGACGTCTATGAGGCATTGTTTTCTTATTTCCTCAAAAGAAAGCCTTATACAGAAACAGAGAATATAATTTACGGTAAATGAAAACACCTAATAATCCATTCCTAATAATATTTACTAATCTTTATCAACTGAGTTCAGAGTTCACTGAACACCACAGTAGTGGTTGTTGAAGATGTACATAGAAGAGGTAAAGATAACGATGTACACATAATACTTCATTGGTGACACCGAAAGTTACATAAAGTGAAATAAAGCATAGTGACTTCATAAGAAAACAGTTTGACGTAATCTGTGTTTGTTATGATGTAGCCCAAGATTTGGGTTGTAATGGGGGCATGTAATGAGAATGGGGTGTGGATGTGTACATTTAACCCATGACATCATACATTCCTTGTGCTTTACAAATTCAAAGCGGCAGAGCACTTTATTAACCCCCCCCCCCTTTATGAAAGCTGGGAGGGGTTGGCTGGTACTATTATTATTATTATTATCTTTTATTTATATAGCGCCAACAGTTTACGCAGCGCTTAATACAATACATAAATTCAAGGGATATGACAAGACAAGAATTGACAGACTAAGACAAACCGATACATTTGGTGGAGAGCCCTGCTCGCAAGCTTACAATCTAGAGGGAAAAATGGGGTGACAAACATAAGGCATAGAGGAAGGGTGAGAGGTATTGTGGGGGGGTATCGATGACAAGGATGTTCTAGCAGCTAAGATGGTATGCGTCTCTGAAGAAGTGGGTTTTTAGATGTTTCTTGAATGTCAGGAGGGAGGGTGAATTCTGAAGGTTCCTTGGGAGCAGATTCCAGAGATATGGGGCAGCTCGAGTGAAATCTTGTAGACGGGAAAAGGAAGAGGTGACGAGTGAGGAGGAGAGCCTTAGCCCATGGGAGGAACGTAGGGATCGAGTAGGAGAGTATTTGCTAATGAGGTCAGAAATGTACGGAGGAGCAGTATTGTGGATGGCCTTATATGTCAGTACCAGGATCTTAAATTTAATTCTAAAGGTAATCGGGAGCCAGTGGAGGGTTTCACAGAGGGGGGAAGCAGAAGAGGAGCGACGTGCAAGGAAGATGAGCCTAGCAGCGGCATTTAGGATAGACTGTAGAGGAGAGAGTCGAGACAGTGGAATGCCAACCAGAAGAGTGTTGCAGTAGTCTAGACGGGAAATGATAAGTGAATGAACCAGAGTTTTTGTGGATTCTTGGGTGAGGAATGGGCGGATACGAGAGATGTTTTTTAGGTGCAGGCGGCAGGATCTGGCGAGGGACTGAATGTGAGGGATGAAGGAGAGGTTTGAGTCAAGGATGACCCCAAGGCATCGGGCCTGGTTAGTAGGAGAGATAGTTGTGTTGTTAATGGTGATAGAGAATTCAGGTAGTGGAGTGGAGATGGAGGGAGGGAAGATAATGAGTTCCGTTTTAGAAAGATTAAGTTTCAGGTAGTGTTGTGACATCCATGAAGAAATAGCAGACAAGCAGCTGGTGATCCGGGACATGAGAGATGGAGAGAGATCAGGAGAAGACAGGTAGATTTGGGTATCATCTGCATATAGATGATACTGGAGGCCAAATGAGTTGATTAGTTTGCCAAGAGAGGAAGTATAAAGAGAGAACAGCAGAGGGCCAAGGACTGAACCTTGGGGGACACCAACCGAAAGAGGAAGGGGCGATGATGTGTTGCCAGAGAAGTTGACAGTGAAGGAACGGTTAGACAGATATGAGGAGATCCAGGAGAGAGCTGTATCTCGAATGCCTATAGAAGCAAGTGAGTCAAGAAGAAGGTGGTGATCAACAGTATCGAAAGCAGCAGAGAGATCCAGTAGAATTAGAATAGAGTAGTGACCTTTAGCTTTGGCAGAGAGCAAGTCATTGGAGACTTTTGTTAGAGCTGTTTCAGTAGAGTGAAGGGGTTTGAAACCAGACTGTAGAGGGTCAAGGAGGGAATTAGAGGAGAGGAAGTCAGTGAGGCGATTGTACACAATCCGTTCAAGCAGCTTAGAGGTATAAGGAAGCAGAGAGATAGGGCGGTAGTTAGTCAAACAGCTGGGATCTGAGGAAGGATTCTTTAGAATTGGTGTGATTAGCGCATGCTTGAAGGCAGATGGTACAGATCCAGATGATAGAGAAAGATTAAATAGGTGGGTAAGTGATGGACCAAGGGATGGACATAGAGACTTTGTGAGGTGTGAAGGGATGGGGTCAAGGGGACAGGTTGTTGGGTGAGAGGAAGAAAGAAGAGTGGCTATCTCTTCTTCGGTTGTAGGGGAAAAGGCAGTTAGTATAGTAGGAGTAGAGAGGGTGGTGGTGAGTGGTGTAGGAGGGAGTTGTAAGGAAGAGAGGTCTTTTCTAATAGTCTCGATCTTCTCTTTGAAGTGGGTAGCAAGATCTTGGGCAGTGAGAGAGGTTTGTGGTGTGGGTGTGGAGGGACAGAGAAGGGAGTTGAAAGTAGAAAAAAGGCGTCGTGGGTTGGAAGAAAGAGAGGATATGAGAGTGGAGAAGTAGAGCTGTTTGGCAAGAGAGAGGGCAGAGTTGTAGGTGTGAAGCATGAATTTATAATGAGTAAAGTCTTCGCTGGATTTTGATTTTCTGAAGTAGCGCTCAGCTGTGCGGCAGCACTTCTGAAGATACCGTGTGGTTTTGGTATGCCATGGTTGGCGTTTAAATTGTCGGGGGTAACTTGTAGTAATTGGAGCTATGGTGTCGAGGGATGAAGCAAGTGTGTTGTAAAAAGAGGCTGCTGTGTCTGGGCAGGAAAGGGTTAACATGGAAGGTAAGAGAGGTTCAAGTGAGGCTGACAGTTGGGTAATGGTATTTTCTGGTAATGGCCTATAAGTATGAGGTGAGCGCTGTAAGTTTGTCTTGTTGGGGGTTAGCACTGGAGAAAAGGATAGAAGGTGGTGGTCAGACAGAGGGAAGGGGTAGATGGAGAAATCTGAAAGGGAGCATGATCTGGAGAAGACCAGATCAAGTGAGTGTCCCTCGATGTGCGTAGGGGAATTAGTCCATTGAGAGAGACCAGAGGAAGATGTCAGGGAGAGGAGCTTGGAGCAAGCAGAGTTGTTAGATATATCTAAAGGAATGTTAAAGTCACCCAGAATAAGACAGGGGATGTTAGGAGAGAGGAAGAAAGGGAGCCAGGCAGAAAGGTGGTCAAAGAACTGTGAGGTAGGGCCTGGAGGGCGATATATGACAGCAATTTGAAGAGAGAGTGGAGAGAAGAGACGAATTGTGTCTCAGTCCAGGGCCAAATGTAGTCAAGAGGCTTATTAATTAAGTGAAACAAATACATTTTGCAGACAACACGTTCAGTGTGTGCTATCTATGTGTGCCTAAAACTGATAAAGAATGCATGAAAATGGAGCACATAATGGATCCAGTCATGGTATAAATTGGTGGATGAAGTCCACTAATTGATGGATGATGCCCTTGTTACTGTAGACAGCCTGGTGTAGATCTACATGTAAAACAGAAGCAAAACGCTTAAAAATAAGAGCAGTTCAGGCTGAACCCCCTCTCCCCTCTGCTATTCCTCCCTTGAAAGCTGCCAAGCTCCGGTCTGTAAGGGCTGATGTTACTTATAGCAGCTAATCACGAAAACATGTGAACATATTCCCAATATGAAGCTAAAGCCCATGTGACTCAGATAGGACCAGATTCTGACCACATTCTACAAGCCTCAGACTCCTTTCCCTTTCAGGTGATGCAATCGCGAAGTAGGGTTGAATGGGAAAGCTTTTCACTGAATAACCTGTGTTCACTGGAGTGCTTACTGAATTGAATCTCTATTTTTTTTCTCGGTAAATCGCCATTGGCTAACAACCAGTCACACATACTCTAAAACCCTTCCCTTCCCAAATCTATTGCCATGCGTGTCGACAATGTTTAATACACTGCAACGGTCTAGCTATGTAAACCCCCATCGCCAAGATGTATGCGCTATTCTTCAACAACTACAATCCCAAATGAGTTACCAACAGCCTTAATAAACATTTGGCCATTGTGATTTTCATATTGACACAAAGTGGTGTCTACTAATAAGTGATTCAGTTATAAGATGGTGAATAAGGATCATTATAATATATATAATATATTAGAATATCTGGGTGAAACTTTTTGGGTACAACTACCTGACATACGTTATGATGCAATTGATATAACCGGTCCACAAGTAAGGCATTTGAGAGCAATAAACTATATAAATATAACGCTTGCACTGGATTAACCCCTTAATGACAAAGCCCGTACATGTACGGGCTCAAAATGCATTGTTTTCAATGGGTTTAGGGACTGCCCATTGTCCTTAAGGGGTTAATATTAACAAAGCATGGCCACCCATTATACGACGTCTATACATCATGAAACGTTAAGTGTGTGATAGTCGGTATAGATAATGGGACATAATTAATCTGTGTCTTGTAAACGTAAACTAGGATGGTTCCAATATTTAAGTTAATTAAAGATAAAATATGTAAGAAAATATTAAATGGGTTGGGATATTATAATTATAGATGTAGAAGTATTGTCCAGCTTCATGGTATGACAGAATGCCAATTAAATGTAGTACTTTTTTTAATCAATAATAACATAATAAATATTCTGGGCTTTTTTTTACACTCTTTCCTAATATCAACGGAACATATAACACCATGAAAATATATGACCTTAATTATTGTTGGCAACCAAAGAGGACTGCAATGCATCTTAAAGCCGCTAGCCTTCCCAACATTACAAAAAAAAAAGAAAAAGTTAATCACTTAGGATTTTAGGATCTTCAAGAACAAAATTGATATGGAAGTTGGGTATCAAAGAACAACATCACTTATTCCATAAAGTTCATTCGATGACACCAAATGACATCAAAAGTCATGGTAAAAATGTGAAGTTGCAATCAAGGCCAGGAATAAAAATCACAGAAGCCCATTTTGAGATTATTCAACAAGTACGATTCATATGAAACCTTTTTATGAACGTCACAAGGAACTATTTATTAAGCCGTGATGTATAGTAGCAGGATTTTGAATTATCACGCATGCTTTGAAATATATTTGAAACATTACATCATTTACACCACTTAGCATACTTCCCAACCTTAGCCCCTCAATGAGCCTCAATACACACACACACACACACACACACACATACACACATATATATATATATATATATATAGTATATACGCATGAGTCTAGGTATGTGTTTTTAATACATTTTATGTCGTCATACAACATGGTTAGCTTGATATTTCATGACGCCCATGACAGATACGAACATGTAGAGCAGAAAACTGAATATAGGGCTCTAATTGGTAATGTACAGTCGCCTAGAGAACAAGAACACATCTCGCCAACAGCACTAGAAAACCCCCCTAGGTACGTTGACATTTGTACCTTTCCGACCCATAGGCTACTGATCAGTGGCCACCTTTCCCGTGCCTGCGGCGCTGCTGGATAGGGCACTTCACCTGTATATTGCATTTCATGATAAACATCATCACATTTTAAACTGATAGGGAGGAGGGAAAAGGACCATGGAAATAAAACAATGCCTCTTCCTGAGCCCTTTCTAGGAGACATCCACATCTAAGAAACATTATATATATATAATATGGGAACACAAAGTATGGCCATTCCTACTGCATACAGCTCTAGTATCTAGTACCTGATACCACTATGCATAATATATCTATGGCGATATATATATATATAATATTATATATATATATACTATATATATATGTGTATAATATATATGTATATATATATATATATATATAATATACTACAGACACGTATCCATGCGTAAATGCTTGCATATGTTTACATACTATGTAACGCGTATACATATGTAAATATACATGCATATTATACAGATACACACAGACATACATTTCATTGCATATTATATACTGTCACTCCCTTCAATTGGGAAAAAAAAGCCAAATAGATAATCCAGAACCACATGTTATAAGAAGCAGCAAGCCAGTCTATAACACAGTACATTTAATGCTGAATAACTGAAAATGGATTAATACCATCCATTAAGAAGATAATATATATATATATATATTATATATAATATACAATATGTATCCATCCAACAGGCTAAAAGGCATATTCTCTTCTCCCTTTTGTTAGTATTTTGCAATTCCTTTGGAAATTCAGATGATGCAAAACAGCAAGTAAGTATCTGTTGCATTTTCCACAATCATTTCCCCATTTTATTTAGGAAAAAAAACCCCACATTGTTGCTGTAGATACATATTTCAATTACTGACTGTGATCAACCCACATATAGAACAATCTATTAATGTATACATCTTATAGAATATATTACTGCCAATAATGTCATTTCTCTATGGCTGTTCTACTTAGGAAAGCAGACCCAGTAGCTACCACGATATTGAAATTAGCATCTTACCTTTGATGAGGATGTATGCTTCTGTATGTATAGATTTATATTTATATATATATATAGATCTATATATATATATGTGACCATCAGAGGATGCCTGTGAAATCCCTGTATGCAGTAGCTTCTCTGTTCCCCATGCCCTGGAAGATTCTGTGCAATGGCGTTTATTTTAAGAGGGTATATTTTGCAGAAAAGGAGAAAGACTTCAGCATCCTGTTATTATGTCACTGGGAGAAACCACTGTGAAAAAAAAGTACAAGAGAGAAAAAGGGGAGAGAGGGAGAGAGAGAGAGGAGAGAGAAAAAAGGCAGAGAGCAAGTACACAGCATTGGGATTGGAGGGGGAGGGAGAGAGAGATGCAGAAAGGAAGAGTGGGCAAAAGATACATGAAAGGCTAAATGTATAGAGCTAAGGAATAGGGATCAGGGTTTTTTAGGGAGATGGGGAGGAATAAACACTGATACTTGGAAGCAAGGGAGGCAAGGTGAGAAAATGACAGTAGTAATACTGAACTGTCCTGTGGATGAGGAATAGGGGATGAAGCAGTGTTTAATTGTATAGTCTATATGATGCAAGCAGATAATAGGAAATATAGAGTAAAGGAGGAAGCTGAGCTAAAGGACATATACCGGTAGGGAAGCAACGGGTAAATGAAATCGCTGCATTATATACAGAAGCAAGCAATTGTGTGAATATCATAAAGAAGAAAGGACCGTGTCTTCTTTATTCTGCTAATCGTATAGGAGATTGGGGATGGGGCTCTTTAAATCGCTTAGGTAACAGTGATGGCTTTTTACAGATTCCAGATTTCTAATTACTATGGAAGGCTAGGATTTTTACAGTATAGATACATTGTACTAATTCTTTCATTTTTTTATGAATTATGCTCTAATATGTCTGAGCCAGGCCCTTTTTTTTTTTTACAAAAAAAAAAAATCCAGCTCTGGTTTCCATAGCAACTTGAGATGCTCATCTCCACCACTCTTCTGATCAAAACCATTTCTCAGGGTGAAGTGCTTCCCATCCTTATGTTTGCAGACCTGATCTCCAGCCTCAGAAGATGAGGTCCTGCTGAAGACTCGCACAGGAGGAGGTGGTGGTGATCTGAAGAGTATGGAGAGTATGGAGAGGAGCCAGCATGTACCTGTATTTTATTTTGCCTGAGAAATGGCACTCTTATCAAAAAATGATTGCATGTTGATTTGCACATACACATATCTATATCTACTACATTATAATGCACATACCTTATCTGAAGATGTATATATTTGCTTTAGATGGCTTTTGAAATGTGATTTTTAATGGGAGAATGTGATTTATAACTGCATATATATATATATATATAATTATATATATATATATATAAATACATATTCTTAATCTATATGCTTATAATATATAATATTAATAATTAATAATGATATCATCAGAAAACAGATTATAGGTTATACAGTCACATCCAACCAAGTATTTTTCTATAGTTGTATTTGTATATAAATGTACGTACATATGCAGAAGATTGATGCAGGCTATACATTTATATGTAAAGATGATCATCATCAACCAAAAAAGCGTGTCGTATTTCATTTCTCCATTCCCTTAAGTTTTAAAAACTACTAGGAAATATAACTCCCGGAAACTGATTGGCAGCATTGTTCAGGAAAAAAATAGCCATATTCACAATTGAGATGTTTTACTTGCGGAATCAAGCTGAGCCTAAACACTTACCGGCAGCCGGGGCCAAGACCAGCACTGTGGCCAATATGTAAATCATTTATTGCCCAAAACTCAATGTCATATGCATGATTTGTTTGTTTTTTTTAGCCATGTACGCTGCTAGAGTCATAGATAATACATGTTAAGACAATAAAGTATTTATGTGTCTTGTGGTTGTAATTTCTTGTGTTTTGTATGCTTTTCTTTAACATTTAACAAAATGTCCCCAATATTTATGCCTTGGATAGGTGCTTTTAAATAGTATTTGCTGGGTTTGCGCTGAGTTTTGCTTTTGTTGTGTGTACGTGTTGGTCATTTCAGCAGCACCCAGGAATATGTATGCTTTTTAGGATGCGCTTCCCTCTCTGTATTTGTGTTCATATATATGTATATATATACATATTTCATGTATTTTGTGCATATTTGCAGGTTCTGACCAATCTTTGGGGTTAAGCACCCCACCTACCGCACATGGGCCTCATTAATGGTGTCCGAAGAGTCTCAGTGGATTTCCGTCCCACTAATTCAGCTACTTGACATAGTGGCAGGCTAAACAATATTTGGCCATATAATGTGACAGAATCCCCAATATTTTGGCCTCAGACACAAGCTTTTTAAATAGTATTTGCTGGGTGTGCGCTGATCGTTTGCTTAGCTGTGTGTTTCATGTTGGTTATTTCAGCAGCAACCTGGAATCTGAATGTGTATGATTTTTTAGGGTGTGCTTCCCCTTTCTGTATTTTTCCTTTAGCATTACCACCATTAAGGTCCTGTGATGGTCAGCAGGGTATAGTCGTAATCGTTCTCTTTTAGAATGTTCATACAGTATCATGTAAGTTGTAGATCCTCCAATATTGGACCTGCTGGTCCTTCTTCAAAGGGTTTAATACTTCTGTCCTTCCCAATAGATAATTCTATATAATTTTAAGATGTTTTAATTAGTATTTTGGCGTGTCGGTTCTGACAGTTTTCCCAAGTTAGGATCTTATTTTAAGGGCTGGTGTATAAAACATAGATTTTACAGTACAGATCAACAGTGAATTTATCATCCTGGCATCACCAGCAGTATTGGTAACAGCTCTCTTTTCTGGTGCTTCTTACAGTGCCATTTAATATCCCACAATATATTTGAACTTGAAAACATTGCCTACATGGAAATGGAGTGACAAGACAAGAGCTAAGTAATGGATCTATGGTGGTTGTTGGGCTAGACCTGGCCTAGGGTAGCACGCGCCAGAACGTCCCTCTTGGGACCGATTACCTCCGTTACCTTTGTGGCAGTCCTTAGAATGTGACAGTAGGACCTGTGCTTCTTCCAGTACAGCTGATCTTTGGTGGACGTGAAGAGATCCACACTGATTCTTGGGCATCACCTGGGGGGGGGGTGATTCATCTCTTCTTAATATGTTGGCCTAGGCTGAGATAACCTTACCATGTATTGGAAAAACGTACATTTACTAGTAAATAAATTCACATTTCAATGTATTCTCCTATAGGTTTTGGGGCAACATATAGAATTTCTGCAGGACTAGAGTGGTTAATAGTCAGTCTTGAAGGGGCACTTATAGCTACAAGTGTACAACATATAAATACGATCAGGTCTTCCAAGAAATATTTATATAATGCAGATACCATATATATTTCTTCTTTTGTGAATACGTTTATACCAAACAGATACATGAATCTTACATCCTTACTGTTTTCCTATTTCCTTTTTACGAACATATGGAGCAACCAATAAGGTTTGTGTCTACAATGGACCTGTAGAATAAACTTGTAATGCACAGACCTTACAGCACAAGTCCAATCCAGAACTTACACTTCAGTTATGAACATAATTACCATTTAATAAACATCTAACTTCCTTCAGGTGTTGCCCAAAATTACGTTTTTTTTCCCTCCCTCTCTAAATTTATACTGTTTTTCTGTCTTAGGAAGGGTATGGGAGCCTTTATCACTTACTGTAAAATTAAGCTATGAAGGTTGAGACTAGTTAACATTTAAGACTTTGTGCCAACATAAGAGCGCTGTACAACAGGTAGACAGGACATAACAAGTACTATGTAACAGAACAATATGACTTACAGAAACAACAGGTGAGGAGGGCCCTACTCAAAGGAGCTTAGCAGGCAACAGTGTCAAATCACACTAGCAATGGCCCAAGAGTTCTATTTAATTTTTTTTTTTTTTACCAAATTTGTCATAGAGTTGCCCTTAAATACCCTGATTCCTCCTTCACCGCCGATGTGCATTTGCCTAGAAAGAGAAACTTAGTTGACCCCGGTGCGTTCAGACAGTCACAGGTAATGGGATGGTAAAGTATTCATTGTATTCTAAAATTATCTTAGGCTGAATTAAAGTCCGTGTGTTTTTTTTTGTTTTTTTCTACAGAGTAATTTAAAACTACAATTATTTTGAGTAGCTTTATTATTACTTACCATACTTTCATCAAATAATGAAATGCAAGAGAAGCATATTTTTAGAGGAAATTCATGTTTTTGTGTTTGTTACTGAAATACTTATTTGGGCTACTCGTTGACCTCACTGCATTGATATGCGGAAATATGTTGAAGGTATGTCAAGGAGGAATGTGTAACATCATTGAGCTTTATAGAAACGTGCAGGCAGGTAGGTTTTTTTTTTCTAGAAAATACAAAACTGTAAGAAATAGTTCATTTTTACACCAAGTGTAGCCGAGATGTAACACCAGAGCTGTTATGGAAGTTCTTATAATGTTAACCAATTGGTGGACAGCTACAGCTTGTGTATCTCTGAATTATCATTGACTTAAAAAAGCTTTCTCCTTGCTTCCTTTAAAGAGACACAACTACCATAATGTTTTCAGAAAGCAGCATACTAGTGATCTTATGTGTTCCTTGTGCATTCATCTTAGCCTTCTCCTACAAGCAGGGCCGGCCCTACAATGGAGCCGAGTGGGGCAATTGCCCCAGGCGACACTTTTGAAGGGGCAGCACTTTGCCGCCCCAAGCACTTTTTTTTTTAAACGGAGGAGAGAGAGGCCCTCTCTCTCCTCCGTTTAAACGGAGGAGCGGCGAGTCTCCCTGTTCAGTCTCGGTGGCAGAGCAGGGAGACTCGCCGCAGGACCGTTTAAAGGTAAGTAAAACATCCGGCGTCGGCGGGGGGGGTGGCATTTTAAACTTCGCCCCAGGCGGCATTAAGTCTTGGGCCGGCCCTGCCTACAAGACAAACACTCAGGCTCCTGATCATACTGCATTGGAATGGCTCTGTTTCAGTCACCATCCTGAGACACTGAGTAATGAATGTTCATGGAGGAAAGGATTTAATTGGTCAAGCAGGACTTCATTAGCATTGCCATTAGGAATCAGCTAAGCGTGGTATTTCAGCAGGTAAACTATCCAAAATATCACCAATAGCAAAAATGGCAACTTGTATCCAAGTTTATGGATAAAGGGAGCTTATTGGAACAAAAAAAAACCAAGTTGGTTTATATTTTTATAATTAGTAGTATTAGGATTATTTTTTATTTATATAGCTCCAATAATTTATGCAATGCTTCTTACAATACATACAATCAAAGGGTCTGACAAGACTAGAATTGACAAAGACAAACAAATACATAAGCTTACAATCTAAAGGGGATGGACTATAGAAAGATACAGAGAAAAACTAGTGTATTAGGACCATATAATATATGAAGGTTTTAGCTAATTAAGGTATTTCTTAAATATTGAAAGGGAGGGTGACAGCTAGAGGTTAGGTGGAAGTCGGTTTCAGAGGTTTAGGGCAGTACGAGTGAAGTCTTGTAAGCGTGCAAATGAAGAGCCTTAGTCCATGGGAAGAATGTAGAGATCAAGCAGGGGAGTTTTTGGTAGGGCGGAAATGTAGGGGACCAGTACCATGCAGGCCTTTGTATGTTTGTGTGAGGATTTTAAATGTAAGTATTGATGAAATTGGGATCTTCATAGGAGTGGGGATGCAGAAGAAGAGTGGTGTGTAAGGATCTTAATTTTACCTACTTCTTACCTTGTCCGGTGGTGTTTATTTGGTCGAAAGAAGAGTGGGGTTAAGTTTACTTTGAGCTAGTTAATAACATATAGTAACATTATAACTCCGCGAAACCAGAAAACATACAAAAATATTGAACAAAAATCATAAAATGCAATCATATTATTATTTATTGTGTTAGATAGCACCATCAAATTCCGTAGCGCTGTACAATGAACCAATTTGACTTACAGAGACAACAGGTGAGGAGGGCCCTGTTCAAACAACCTTACAATCTAGAGGGATTTAGGGTGTATTACACAATAGGTAAAAGTGCCATGGTTAGGGATGGAGCAGCCACATTAGTAAAAGTATTGTAGGAGAGGGACTGGGAAAGGTGAGCTAAAGGAATATATGAGGGCGTTATTGTGCAGTGTTATAAGCGTCCTTAAAGAAGTGGGTCTTGAGGGATTTTTGAAGGAATAAAGTCAGGGAGAAAGACGGATAGGCCGGGGAGGGCATTCCAGAGGATAGGGGCAGCCCTTGAGAAATCCTGTAAGCGTGCATTAGAGCTAGAAATCAAAGGAGGGGATAGAAGGAGATCATTGGATGAGTGGAGAGACCGGTTAGGAGTGTACTTAGAGATGAGATGTAGGTAGGGGAACTGCTGTGAAGGGTAAGTAAGTAAGTGTCAGGAGTCAGGATTTTGAAATGAATCCTGAAGCGCACAGGCAGCCGGTGAAGAGACTGAAAGAGGGGGCAGGTGTTAGTGAAGTGATGAGAGAGGAAGATAAGGAAGCAGCATTCATGGAGGATTGTAGAGGGGTGAGAGGGTTAAGGGAGACCAGCTAAGACAGAATTACAATAATCAAGGCGGGAGATAATAAGGGCATGGACAAGAGCCTTAGTGGCATGCTGTGTTAGGGAGGGATGGATGCGGGCAATGTTTTTAAAATGGAGACGGCAGTTTTTAGATACAGGCTGAGTGTGGGGGTGAATGAAAGGTCGGAGTCAAGCGTGACACCAAGACAGCAGGCCTGAGGAGACAGGGAGATGATAGCACCATTAACATTGAGGAGAACTGATTGAGGAATCTTAGCGTTGGAGGGAGGGAAGATGAGAATTTTGAGTTTTGGAGAATTGAATTGAGTTTCAGGAAATGTGCAGATATCCAGGTAGAGGCGAAACAGTTACACAATCTAAGACAGAAGGAGAGAGATCAGGAGAGGATAGACAGATCTGGGTGTCATCAGCATACAGGTGATATTGAAAGCCAAAGGATGTGATTAGTTTGCCAAGTAGGCACTGGGGAAGGTGAGCTAAAGGAATATATGAGGTAACAGAGGGAGGGTGAGGGCTGGGGGTGACTGTACAGATATGTCATATCTCATAGGTTCAATTTTATTATTGAAATATGTGGCAAATTCAGAGGCATTAAGGTTAGTGGAAGGGGTAGTAGGGATAGGACGAAGAAGAGAATTGAAAGTGGTAAAGCGTCGTTTAGGGTTATGAGACAGGGAGGAGATGATGGACGTGAAGCAGGTTTCTTTAGCAAGGTTTAGAGCGGAGTAGTAGGAACGTATCATAAATTTGTAGTGCAGAAAGTCAGCCATGGAATGAGATTTTCGCCAACTATGCTCAGCAGTGCGGGAACAATGTCGTAGGTATCGGGTTACAGTTGTGTGCCACTGTTGGAAACGTGAATGTCTTGAAGAGCAAGTAGTACCTGGGGCTACATCCTCAAGAGCGAATGTGAGAGTGGAGTTACAGAGAAAGGTAGCGTTGTTAGGGCATGATATGTTAGAGATAGGAGAGAGAGAGAGGGAGTACAAGTAAATTGGTTGAGAACTTCTGAAGGTTAATAGAGGTGAGGTCTCTAGTTAGGCGAGTAAAGAGTGCAGGGGAGTGAGTAGGAGGCAAGGTTAGAGGGCAGGAAAGGAAGTGGTGGTCAGAGAGGGGGGAAGGGGAATTAGAGAAATTAGTGAGAGAGCACATGCTAGAAAAAATAAGGTGCAGGGTGTGACCATCATCATGAGTAGGGACTTAATATGTTGTGTGAGATCAAAAGAGGGGGTAATAGAAAGACATTTTGAAGCCATGGGACTTAATGGGGTGTCAATTGGGATGTTGAAGTCCCCAAGCATAACATCAGGAATATCAGAGGGGAGAAAGAGAGGCAGCCATGAGGAGAAGTGGTCAAGAAAGATGTTGGCCGGACCAGGGGGACGGTATATAACAGCTATGCATAAGGAGATGGGATGAAAAAGTCGGAAAGCATGGACTTCGAATGAGGAGAAAGAGAGTGATGGAGCAGAGGGAATAGGTTGAAAAGGACAAGTTGTGGAGAGTAGGAAGCCTACCCCACCACCCTTCCTGTCATCAGATCTAGGAGTGTGAGTGAGGTAGAGGCCACCATAGGAGAGAGCAGCGCGATTGAGGAGATGTACTTAATTATCTTTCCCAAATCAGATTTTTAGTTTCATCTTAGTTTTCTAAATCTGCTATAACAATTAATCTGTGTTTTTTTTTGTTTAACCCATTATATTGTTATAAGCAAAACTCAAATAAAGAAATAATTATAATTTCAATGAAGCTGTTCAATCTGTGCCTTCTAAGTCATTAGGACTGGCTTATCCTGATTAACAGATTTTATAGTGTATTGGGAACCGAGTGACTGGTAATGTTAACATTACATTAAAACGACCGGGTTCTTACATATAGAAGTCCAGATAAGCATTGATGTTGGGCCACTTCATATCACGTAATCATATGTGTAAGAAATGTCTGTATTGCTCAAATCCTAGCAGAAAATTACTATTTGGTGTCATTTTTCTTCATTCATATTTTCCCAGACAATGCAGAATTCTGTTCTGTAATGAAATGACTTCGTTAGAGAGCCCTGGTAGACTGAAAGGCTTTGTTGTCATAACAACAGAAAAAACTGGAAACTGCCACAAAAATGTTACTAGCGTCACATAAAAAAAAAAAACGATTTTGTGAAAATATTGTGTTTCTTTGTGTTAAAACAATTCTGATTTCCACATAAGGTTTGAGGCTGCTGCAAATTTGTCATGATATCTTAGCTCAGTCTGCTAGACAAATACGCTGACTGCTTATCAGTCTTGGGGTAAACGATAGAATATCTCAGTCTTAATCAGCCAGAGGGGCTCCTCTGACTAAACGGGACTTTATTAGCATTTGCACAAAGAATTAGCTCAGTGTTGGAGCAGCAAAAGTCACTCAAAATATCATCCGATCATCAATAACAGAGACCAGAAAGCGTGCAGATATAAGGAGACTATTGGAAAAGAGTCAAAATAAATGAAACCCCAAACTGCTCCAGTACTTAACTACATTACTATAGTAATGTACTTTCAAACTATTATGTTTCAAAACAAATAAATCGGCTTACTTCCCTTTTGTTTAACCTCTTATTTATATAGATGGGCATATAAAATATCTAGGCCTAAGCATAAAGTTCATGTAAATTGCAGTTTGAAGGGACATAAAATAAATAACTTTTTGAGTACTTTAATACGCATTAAAAGTAGGTGTGGCAGAGCCTGCCCTGGTGTGTGTGTATTTTTGTGTCGGTGTGGCAGAGCCTGTCCTGGTGTGTGTGTGTTTTGATGTCAGTGTGGCAGTGTCAGTGTGGCAGACCCTTTCCTGGTATGTGTTTGGATGTGTTAGTGTGGTAGAGCCTGTCCTGGTGTGTGTGTTGTTTGGGGTGTGTGGTGTGGTAGAGCCTGTCCTGGTGTGTGTGTTTGGTGTGTCGGTTGTGGTAGAGCCTGTCAAAATAGGTAAGATATGTCAGAAAAAAAATGTGGTAAGAAAAGACAAATAAGATCTATAAGCATAAAGTGTAGATTGGTGTGGCAGTGTCTGGACTCGGGTAAGCAGGTCGGGTAGGAGTCCAACTGCAGGGGATACTAGGGAGGCTGTAGCCCTTGATGCATCTTGGTAGGTAGGTACAGACACAGGCATAGGCACACAACAGATTGAAAATCAGGACTGGATGGTAGCGCTCTGGCAGGGCGCACGGCAGGAAGCCCTCTGGCAAGGAACATGGCAGGATGTCAGGAACAATTCAAGACCAGAGCCACAGCAATAGGTTGTACACACTGCACAAGCATTAATGTGTGGCAGGTCGGCTATAAAGTAACGTTTATTTGCGTCTCTAATATGTTTGAATCCAGTAAAAGCAATCTCACAAACTATTAGAGCAGTGCTCAAACAAAATTGCATTTTTTAGTTCTATAGAAATATGTGGAATCCAACTACGATTCACAGATATCTGCAGCATTCCAGAAAGTAATTTCATTTATTGTACCATATAATACAGTAACTTTTCTCAAACCTCTATATTATTTTATTGAAGACATAAATTTGACTTATTACATATGTTAAAAATATAATCTTCAATGAAATGAAAAAGGCTTATACTGTGTTTTGTTCAGTCCTTTTATTTCACGGCCGTTGCAGTTGGTAACTTTCTGGCACTAGGTGATACCTCATTAAGAAATAAAATGTTAACATAATACTAAATTAAAAACGGTAACTTTCGCTGTCTTGTATCAGACTGGAGTAGAGGAGGCATTAGGGTATAGTGTTCTTCATCAGCAGCAACAATTGCCCCCATGAACGTGGCTGTGGGGTCTTCATGACAGTAACAAAAGCACAGTAATCAACAAATAATTTCAAGCCAAAGTCAGAGAACATGGTACCATGTAAACCAGAAGTATAGGGCAAGGGTTAAAGTTCTTCTGAAATAAGGACATGTAAACATAAGACTTTCCCTTACCGGATCCTGTTCTGATGTATTTTTTTAATCAATTACCATGTTGTTTCAGCTTAATTTCAGATGTAGAGCGAGGTTCAACATTCAAACTTCACAAATCTGAAAGATGAACAAAACGTGGTTGCGGTACCATTAACCTGTCCATGCTTTGGTGACATTTCATGTTGTCATGAAAGAAGTGGGCTTTAAAGCCTATAATGGAAAGGAATATAATAAAGTAGCTGCTCAATATGTTTAGCTGGGAAGAAATAACTGAGATAAGAGATGTGACATAATCATATGAATACATAAAGGGACATCGCAACGACAGGAGGGAAGTTTATTTTAGAGGCTCTGATGTAATATTAGGAAGTTTTACTTTACATAGAGGGTGGAGGCTAAGCAAAACAGCCTCCCAGCAGAAGACTAAAGACTAATCAAGGAAATGGCAGACTAGATGGGTCAAATTGTGTTGCCAAGGTTTATGTTTCTGTTTTCTGTGACTGCCTAGGGTCCCTAAGTCATGAATCAAAGCAATCGTGTGCAATTTTATTCCAGATGTGTCACGCGCGCCGCGGTCCCTACCTCTGACGCGCCTGGTCCCGACTCCTCCATCGCCCCGGTCCCCGCCGGGCGCACACGGCCAGTGTCGGCGTCTCACCTCCTCCTTCTTCGGCTGATTCGCGTCTACTAAGCCGTGGACGCGGCGGCACGTCCCCCGCGCGTACTGAAGGGGACGCGGTTATGACGCGGCGAATGTCCGCATCGGGCGTACCGCAGCGTACGCAATCTACGCAGCGTACGCTGCACAGCTGTTTGTAATCGCTCACCTATTTAAACACCACTTTTCTCTCCAGTATTCACCCGTTCAAAGTGTTATGGTTTCTAGGTGTGCTGATTACTTTATATTATCTCGATTTCCTTGTGTACCGACCATTGCCTGTTTTTTGACAACGATTCCTGCTGCCTGCCTACGACCTCGGACCTGTTTACCCGTTTTGCTCCTATCTTGCCTGCCTCGACCTCGTATACGTTTGACACCGCTGCCTGCCTTTGCCCTTTTGATTACGGACTGTATACTGGACTTTTCTCTACAGTGCTTATCTGCATAGTTGGATCCTTCCTCTCTCCCTGACCCCGTGACAGATGAGAAACAATTGTGGACGTACATTATACCCCCCATGGTGAGAACATAAACCATTTTTTCATCCACAGTATCCCTAAGCAGTGACGTATTTATCTTGGGCACTGCCCTCGGTCTGACCAAGGGAACCACCCCCTATGCCCCATTCATGGCCATCATATGATGGCACCAATGACTTAAAGGTGCAAGGGGCCTTTGAAAACAATCTATGTAGGTAGAGCCTCCATGT
Organism: Spea multiplicata; assembly: GCA_009364415.1. Classification (NCBI taxonomy): domain Eukaryota; kingdom Metazoa; phylum Chordata; class Amphibia; order Anura; family Pelobatidae; genus Spea; species Spea multiplicata. The sequence continues at coordinate 58,382 of VKOC01016414.1, forward strand.
TGGGAATAGGCTGCTTGAGAAGCTAAAAGATCTCCCCTGTAACCTACCCATTGAGTAGCGGGACGTAGGACGGGGGCACCTGATAACAGAGAGGGCAATCTGGCAGTCGGTCTAAGCCACAATACATTGCTGTCCCTAAGGACATAGAGCACATGTGGGAAATCCAGAAATGAATATAATCAGTATGGAAATTGTAGGGGAGATCATAAGAGTTCACATTTACTCATTATATACATTGCATACCTCTTATGTGTGGTCTTTGGCTGTAGACAAAAACGTTTCAGATAAAAATATACAGTTAATTGCTGCATGAATATTTATGAAGCAAATGTAACATCTGTTTATCTCCGCACCGTTGACTATAGGATTAAAATAAAATAAAATGTAGTGTTCCACTTTAAGGAAGAGAAGTCAGTAGGGGGCTACTATTCACAGAGGTAATACATGTGTTAAATTAAAATGGTAGATATGAGATCAGTGTTTTCTGTAAAAGACCCAATGAATATTCTATTTTTGTGAGAGGCACAATGTACAATCTCTTTCTGAAATAGACGGAACATGTTGATAAGCAAACATTGTGTAAATTTGGGCCTAGAATATATTAGTCCACAAGCTGTTTGTTCAAGCAGAATGTTTCAATTTGTTGTCAGATTGGCTTATTTGTACCAAAGTCAAAAGGCAGTAGAAGAAGTGTTTTCGCTTGTTGTATTTCAATTACAACGCGGAAGAAGCAGTCTATCAAACAAACATGCACCAAATTTACATTTAAAGCCCTTTTGTCCCCATTTTGATCACAGCTTTCCTTTTTTATTAACGTAAATGTTCACATTGTGGAGCATAAGCTGATTTCCCACTTTCTACAAACACTTCAGATCTTTTCCTTTACACATGAAATAAGATAAATCTTTTGACACATACTGTATATCTCCCAGCATGGACTTCTTGGTACTTGAATGTAGAACGTTTGCTTTATTTATTTCTTCTGTTTAATATACATCGAGTAATTGACCATTATAGACCAAGAAGCAGATTGTATTCCAATGTGTAACTGCATGTGTTCCTTAAGAATAAATTTGAAAGAAATAGATCAAGATCAGTGTGGCTCAACCATAATGTAAAGAAGGAAATACTAAAAAAAATGTTTTTGAAGTTACCAGTCTTCTTGAAGAGCACAATCTTTTATATAAATATACAATACTTAATGTTAAAATGTGAGTGAATCTTCATATTCACACTAACACACACTACCACACACTACCACACACTACCACACACTTACACACACTTACACACACTTACACACACTTACACACACTAACACACACTTACACTTACACACACTTATACACACACTTATACACACTTACACACACTAACACACACTTACACACTAACACACACATCCAGAGCTGTTTCAGGGCTTGGAATTCACCATTGAAGCCATGTGTATTATGAGGGAGCCCTGGAACAGAGGGATCTAAGGATAGACCTTGTGCTTCCTTCATTGTAGGCTAGGTAGAAGTAGATCAATGATATCCCCAGTCCAATCCATCTCTGGAGGGCCCTGGCACAGTGATGGACAGCACAAATTATGGTGACAAAACACTTGTGTCCATGTACAGGCACCTTGTAAATGCCTGCCCGTGACTTTACACATTATTACAAATAAAATGCACTAAGATCTTGTATCATCATATAGAGCAGTGTCCTAACAAATAATGAAATTCATCACATTTGTGTATATAGATTTTTATAGATATAAAAAGACATGCTGAAAAAAAAAAATATTAACAGCTTGTTGGATCAGCAAGAAGGTGCGTCTTATACAAGGGATCGTCTTATACTTGGGAAATAGATATTGAGTAATTATCTATAACTCAATAAGAAAGTCTTTTGGTTTAGACTTGGTTTACTTTATATAGTTACCTTTAGTATCTAGCTTTACCTGGGCTATAACATGCTTAAATATACTTAGACAATTATATTATAAAACTGCTTAATACATTCTGTGTGCAAATTTACATACAATTAATTTTACATAAAGTAAAAGTGTGGCGTTATACTCTATGGAGTGTATTTACTAATTGTAGTGTTTAGCAGAAACCAAAATTACCAATTAAAAAAATTGCAAAGCTGCTTACGAAATACGTTCAGAAAAAAACCTACCATCAGCAAAGGCGAAGTCAGGGCCATAACTAGGGTAAACAATCTGAGACAAGGGGAATGTACAGAATAAGCAGTCCAGACAAGGTAACGCAAACATGTAGTCCACTGGAGTGTGTTAAAGAACTGGCAGACAGCAGGAAAGTGTGACAGGAACAACCAAGAGCAGAAGAGATAAACTCAAGGTCATGGTAAACTAGGATGAGCATGGTGAATACCAAACGTATAAAGGAGGTATCGGTAATGATAATCACAGTCCAAGGTAAATTCCAGAGAAACCCAATCAACCATGCAAACAAAATAACTAAAAGGGCAGTAGAAGATGGAGTCCAATGACAGGGGTCAAAACCCGAGGATCAATAATGCAAACAAACATAGGAACAAGACCAAGCAAGCACAAGAAACAATGTGACAAATAACAATGCAAATGTATTATTGTTACACTTCATTATTGAAGTCTCTTCAATCTCTTTTAACCACTCAAATTATGAAACAACACCGCATGTAGGGAGAAAAATCAAAACTGTACCAATATCTGGGCTAGAATACCGCCAGCTCCCCAGCCGCACACCACCAGCTCAGAGGGCTCTCCCTTCAATGTGCTCACTCCAATTGCCCAGCTACCATTTCCAGCTTTAACAAGGTCTACAGTCTACCACAGGGACAGGCGAAGTGTCTGTAGAAGGACACCCTATATAGTTGGCATATAGTTTAAGAATGTTATCAGTCTGGTCAGCCTTTTATTCAATAAACTTATAGTTGATTTTCATTACCCATGCAGCCTCTGTGGAACACATTTTGCAGAAAAGGAGCTGTAATATTCTATTTAGGTTGAAATTTCTGACGGGAGAAACACGGAACTTAGCCAACTTGTGAACAATTCAGGGGACGCTTACAACTTGTACAACTTGGCCAATTTATTGAGTATTTACAGACATCTACGTTTGCTATCAAGTGATAAAAATCAGTTGAGCTCTAGTATTTTACATGGGCACGTTGGGATTTTCAGTCCCCAGATATCCCATTAATATACTAGTGGTTATTGGGAATCCTACCCCCTTCAGTACCACAGCGTACTTTGCTGTTGCAGATACAGGTCACTCATTTACCGAAAACCCATTGATGTATTTCTTTTGTTACCTTTGTGAAACCCGCAAGCTCTTGAATTTGTCATTGCACAGAGAATATTCTCATTATAACCAGAGGGAAGCGTTAAATAATTCTAAGAATTCACAACAAGGAGACAATACACTGACAGATGACCCAGCTTCTGAAGTTATATCTGTTCGGTTGGGTGTGTATAATAGCAGAGCGCCCAAAAGGAGATCCTTGAAATCACAAATATAATGGTTTGACTTTACAAAACACTGTGAAAGATGGCAGCTATTATCTCTACTTTGTTATAATTCAAGATTGCTTAAATTCGTTATTACACGACGGCTATAATTCAAGAGTAAATCATGTCCTGAAATGGTCTGCTTTCTAATATATAAACAATTGAGTTCTGCTTGTGAATCTGGCTAGCATCACCCCTACTAGGAACTCAGCGGCATACTCTTCAAACATTTATAGTAAAAGCCCAGGTATTTAAACAGAAAATAATTGGTATCTCCTGACTACATAACACAAAAATAAACATATCCGTTTAGGATAAAAGTCCAGACTCCAGAGCGAGAATTCTTCAGTCATGGTAAGGTCGTACGTAACAGTCCATCGGTTTTAGAATATATTTAATTGTTATAGTATCTTATCTGCGTTGCAAAAAAAAATACTGCTGTTTCTCCACGGCGTGAAAGCCCAGCAGGTGACAGTTTGCCCTTCATGCAAAACAGATTATGCTGTGTATGATGAATCTGAATGCAGACAAGAAAAGGAAGGCTATGGCTTTCTTATATATATATATATGGGGGGGGGCTGTACTCTTGAGCTGGTAAGATAAAAAACATTCAGCCCATCTAGCCTACCTATTTTTCCTGAAGTAAGGACTCATTAATCAGTCCTTGGCCAGGCAATCTTTATGCTTATCCCATGCATGTTTAAATGTCCTTACTGTATTAGCCTCCACCACGTCTGCTGAGAGGATGTTTCATGTATCTACCACCTCAGTCACTGGTCACCGGGCTCCCCAGTACCCATACCTGGGAACCACTGGCGTAACTACAGCTGCGACCGGGCCTGTGTCTCTAAGGGGCCCCCTGCGACCCCTTCTTCCCATCTCCTCGTTCCAGTTCAAATTTATTTAGAAAGGGAATGCACTGATCCAGGTCAGAAGGGCCCTTTCTAAACTATTTTGAACTGGCACGGGGAGACAGGAGTGCATTGGGGTCACGTGATGTCACACAGTGTGTGTAATTTGTGTAAGTGTATTTACATATGTTGTATGTTAGATGGGGGGCAAGGGACAAAGAAGGCACAGACCAATTGTATGGGGGCAATGGTGGCACAGACCAACTGTTGAAGTTGGGGTGGCCCAGGGAAATTTTTCGCACCAGGGCGCCATGGTTTCTAGTTACACCCCTGCTTGGAACTTCAGGGTTCTCCGGGGGAAGCGCCCCCAACACCCAAATCCTCTGGGTCATGGGAGCGGACTCTTGATGCGCTCCACTCCCCACCCATTTTCCCCTTTAAATGGGGGTGGTTCCCTTGATGTCATCGGGACTGCCCACCGACATCACTTCTGACCGCGTTCCGCAAGGGTACACTCGGGGTAGCCGGAGCCTACGAGTTCCCAGGTATGCCAGCACCCTGCTACAATAAGTCTACAACTAGTTGTTGCTGCTAATGACTATTTACAATCAACCATAAGTTGTTTGTTATATTATGCCTTCACACACATCACTTTATTTGCAATACAATTTAACTGCACATAATGACTTGTTCAGAGCACAGCTATTTAGATCCAAAATACAAAATATATCAGACAGATGGAGAGTGAGAGAGATTAAAAAATCAAGACCCATGTTTTAAAAGATAATTAATTTAATTCAATTTATGAATTATACATATTACAAAGCTGTAATGGTCAAACTCTGGTCCAAATCATGTATAATTCAAAGGCATCACCATACCCAAGAGCCTTGTAAATAAACTGACAAAATTTAACCCGTTAACGTTGTAGGGAGTAATATTACCTCTCACACACATGTTAACATACCCACATGCTAGCACAAACTCCCTCTAACACTCATTTACACATACACATTAATTATTATAATTAACTTTTATTTTTATAGCATCAACCATTTACACAGATCTTCTTACAATACATATATTCAAGGGGGATGACAAAACTAGGGCAGACAAAGACACACACACTCATACTAACGTACGTTTACGCATAGAAACTCACTCTCGCACTAAAATATACTAGTCAATTAACTTAGATTATACCGCTAAATAAATACATAACCTGGACCTTTCAGTATAAGAGGGTTTGGTAGCAAGACAAAGAACTGGCATTATGTTTGCCTGAAGCTTATTTATCGTATCCCTTCTTTGGTAAGGCAAATCTTAACTGTAAAGCAGACTTTATTAATGCAAGTAGCAATTGATTAACCCATTCGTGACCAGGTCTGTTTGGAACTGAAAGATAGCTTTTTTAGTGTTATATATATATGTTAACATTGTAACTAGAGAAGCCAGCACTGCCCTACAAAAGGACCATTGTTTATGTGATGTTTTATATATATCTATATATCTATATATCTATATATAGATATATATCTATATACACATCGTATTTGCTCGATTATAAGTTGAGGTTTTTTCAGAGCAAATAGGTCTGATTATGAGACTAAGATCGAGATCCCCCGCAGCACTGCAGGGGACCTGGATCCTCCTGTCTTATGCCCCCCCCCCGGTGCGGGGAATTCTCACCGACAGCCGGAGAAGGTCTGCGCGATGAACGCAGACAACCCCCGCTGCTAACTGCACCTCCTTCCGGCTGCAGCGGAAGTTGTGTACGCGAATCGCATAGACGTCTACACACTGCCCGGACAACACACCGGGGAATCAGAAGCACCGGTAAGTTTGAGGAGGGGGGAGTGTTACATGGGGGGCATAAGGCATTTCTGTAGGCAGAGTGCTCTATGAAATACCTTTTAACCCCCTTAATGCCACTCTGCCTCCAGAAATGCCTTTTAACCTTCTATATGACACTCTGCCTCCTGAAATGCTTTATACCTCCCTATATGCCACTGCCCCATAATATGCCTTTTAACCCCCTAAATGCCAGAGTGGCATATAAGGGTATAAGGCCTTTCTGGAATGGCACATAGGGGGTCAAAAGGCATATCATGGGGCACAGTGGCATATAGAGGGTTAAAAGGCATATCATTGGGCACAGTGGCATTTAGAGGGTTAAAAAGCATATCATGGGGCACAGTGGCATATAGGGGTATGAGGCATTTCTGGTGCAGAGTGGCAAGCCTGGGGGCAGATGTGCATAACTGGAGGGGCAGGTGGGAAAAAAAAGGAAATAAAACCAAAATATTTTCTCAATCATAGCTTTTATTAAAAAAAATTGTTCACATAGTTTACATGAATTAACATTTACTGGCAAAACTTTTTCCTATAGGGTCGTCTTATATTCGTGTTTTTTCTTTTTTTTCATTAATATTCAGATTTTGGGGGTCTTATAAGACGACCCTGATTATAATCGAGCAAATACGTTATATACACACACACATATTTATCATGGAAATTGGTTGATCCTTCAGGCCAAATTGATATGTAAAGCTAATATTTCTTGCACCCCAAATTCAATCAGATAAATACAAAGATACAGTTTAATATTATGACACTAGGGGACACTATGCCTCTGGAGAAACATTATCTGTAACCAGCCCAAGCTGACGCGGCAAGATGTTGGGGATAAAATACTCATGATTTTTTTTTGTGTGTGTTATTAGTCAGAAGGACCCAGGGGCAAGTAGGAATACACCAAACTAACATAATCTTTCCGCTTTATGGTTTGCAGATTGGTGCATAATAACTGTGACCGTACCAGAGATGCAATATATTTCCAAGCGGAAACATATATCTTGCAACCACACGGTGAATAAATATTAATTTATTGGCGTTCATTTATATTTAATACACAATATCTGCTGTGTGGACAAGAAATAAGAAGTAATTGTGTCTGAACATCATCTGTGTGAACCCAGGTTCTTCTGTTAACAGATGTTAAATTGAGATTGGAAAACCTGAAATAATAGGGCACATTTAATATACATGTAATTACATTTTAACTATCTGAGTGCCAGCTGCGTACCTTGTCCGTAGTTGGCCCTGGAGGGATCTTTAAAATCAAGTTTGCAAAATAAAATAGGATTAAACATACACTAAACTATACTGCAGTCCAGATACACAATTTGTTTCACCCATTCAGGGCTTTGACTAAGCGTGGTGTGAGTATTATTCTTTGTCATATTGATGTGAGACTTTTCTCGAACGTCCCTCTGGTCTCTGCCAGACTGCTTAAGTGTTTCACTGACGATGGTTTTATGTAACGTATATTTCCAGTTGTCGCGGTCCTCAGGTCCGCAACACCCATGGCCAGGTCCTACCTGGTACTCCCAGGTCCCACATGGGTGTCCTCTCATCCCTGTCCCCCATCCAGACAGCCTCCTGGCCACCGATGATCCTGGATTCTCTGGAGCAGCAAACCAATATGGCGGACACATGCGTTCCACTATCCAATATGGCAAGAATTAAAGATGTATGGCGTATCACCATACCCTTGTGGTTGTGGCAGCACCATGGGATTTCTGGGGGGAAAACAAGCCTTTTGGCTTGTCTGGTAGATGTGGTGAGTGTTTAATAATGCTTCTACTACCCCTTAATTTTAGGTGGAAGGGTTTTCCATCACCTTTACCCACCATAACTTTTGTTATTGGTATTTCTTGTGCTTCCCCAAGCCTCAAATAGTAATAAGCCAGTATCACAACCTCGTGCTGACGAGTCCCATCAAGGACTAAACAGCTGTCCATGAATGGTGATCTGGCTACTTCACCTCTTACCCGGGTTTTGTCTAAAGGCTTCCAGTGGGCAATTACTTTCAAGGGTTCCATGTATAAAGTGGATATAGAGGCAAAAGGTGATCATTGTTGACCTTATTTGCATGCGCTTACCCAGAACTCCTTGTGGTTGTGGCAGCACCATGGGATTTCTGGGGAAAAAACAATCCTTCTGGCTTGTCTGGTAGATCGTGTGTTTAATAATGCTTCTACTATATATATATAATATATATATATATATATATATATATATATATATATATATCAATAGTGACTCTCTCACACATATACACACACACCTGCCCATAAACAAACATATACATATACACTGCTCTTACACAGGACTGACCATACATGCTGGCTTTACACACACACACACACACACATATACTACCTTTACACACACTTGTCCATAAACACACATACACTGCCCTTACACACGACTGTCCATATATGCTGTCTATACACATACATATACACATACACTGTCCTTACACATACCTATCCATAAACATACACACACACAGCCCTTACACAGACCTGCCCATAAACACACATACACTGCCCTTACACACACCTACCCATAAACACAATATATAAAAAAACACTGCCCTTACACACACCTACCCATAAACACACATATACACATACACTGCCCTTAAACAGGGCTGACCATACAGCTTCCTTTACACACACCTATACACTGGCCTTACACACACCTGCCAAAACACTGCCTTTACACACACACATACACTGCCCTTACACATGACTGCCCATATATATTACCTTTAAAAGCATATATACACATACACTGCCCTTACACATATACACATATACTGCCCTTACACACACACCTGCCCATAAACACACATACACTTATCCATAAACACATATATTCAGAAGATAAGGAAGAGGATGGAAGGTCTGCTCTTGCAGCAGGTGTGGAGGAGGATATGGTTATCTTTGATGACAATTTTGTTGATGACGACAATAACCTGTAGATTATGAGCAAGACTTCTTCCAGTAATGGCAGCACTACCAGCACCACGATTACAACCATCACAAATACAGTTATGGGGGAGTGTGACTGCTTTCCAGAGACAGGTGGGGCAGGGACATCTACTGCCACAGCCTACCCTAGAACACTCTGGGGATTTCCATGTCAAATCAGCAGTCAAATAAGGTGACATAAATAAAAATCAATAAGGGGCGCTTGTGATGAATAAATATGAAAAAAGAAGAAAAAAAAATACACAAGGAACAACAGTGTAGCAGAAGTAAAAAACCTGCAACACTATATTAAGTTGTGGTTGCACTCACACTTTTACTGTAATTTCCTGGCTCATCTCAATACCTCTTTAGTATAACCAGAATACATAGATGTATCTTTAACAGGTGCTGCTGCAAGTGAAAGTTCCAGAGGGTATCGAGGACCTCCCCCTTGGGAACCCCCTGAATGTTGTTACCTAATCAAAAAAGTGCCCCTAATTGGGTCTGAGACGAACAGCTGGGAAATTAAATTTATATCAGCAACATATGGTGGTTAAAAAAAACAGAAGTAGGGGGGCGTGGTCTGCATGGAGTTCTGAGCAGACGTGTTTGGTGCGAGCTCCGCCGCTCGAGAGATTTTCTACCCGCAATCTGCATCCATCCGCAGCGCCTTCTACCTCCTTTTCATCGCGGATAGCCTCCTGCCATATGGCTGGTTCTCGCTCTCGAAAATCTATGGCGATGCCGCAATTTTTTGAACCTAAAGCCCGGAAGAAGCATCCCTCTAAGTCCTTGGGCCTACCACGTGCTCCTGATGAGGATGACGATGCCTCCACGGGCCTCCACTCTCCCTCGCGGTCTGATCCTCCGTCTCCATCTGCTTCTAACACACGGCTTGTGCCGGACGACTCGGATGACCAGGGTCTTACCTCACGCGTCCTCAAAACCCTCCTGCAGGAGATGCGCGAACAACTCAAGCAGGACCTACAGGACATCGCCTCCTCTCTCCGCCGCGATGTCGACGACCTGGGTGAGCGCACTGATCAAATTGAACGAAAAATGGATGAATTCTCAGATGCCCACAATGCCCTTGCAGATGGTCATATCTCCTTGCAAGCTGATCTTGAAATGCTTCGCACTAAGGTCATGGACTTAGAGGATCGTTCCCGCCGTAATAACATCCGCCTTCGGGGCATCCCAGAAGAAGTCACCGCGGCAGACCTACCTTTATTTGTTCGTGACATTTTCCGGGCCCTGCTTCAGGAAGACCCAGCACCTGACATCAGGTTAGACCGTCTCCACCGTGTGGCCCGTCCGAAATCTGTGCAGTCCAACCTGCCTAGGGACGTACTCACCAGGGTCCACTTTTTTGATCTTAAAGATCGCATCATGCAGGCTGCCCGCCGCAAACCGACCTTACCTGATCGCTTCCGTGATATTCTCCTACTCACCGATCTCTCACAATTAACGCTCCAGCGCCGACGTCTGTTCGCCCCGATCACCTCTCTTCTCCGCACCCATCAGATTTCCTATCGCTGGGGATACCCGGTTCGTCTCATTGTGTCCCGGAGCGGCTCTACGTACACCATCGCCTCACCTGAGGAGGGTTTCGCTTTGCTTCACTCCTGGGGTCTTTCTCCAGAGCAAGTCCTCGACTCCACTTCATCCTCCACCGCACACAAGCACACTTCTCCTCCGAGGAAGCTCCGTAAAGTTTGGACACCTGTTGTGAAACCTTGAATCTCCATTATCGTTACCTGTGAGGTTATCCCTCACCTACGCTCTCTGCCCCATTGCCCGGTTACGGGGTGTCCTCCCCCCCCCTTTTTTTTTTTTTTTTCTTTTTTTTTTTTTTTTTTTTTATTGTTTTTGTTGTTTTCCTGTTCTTTTTTCTTACAGTCCGCCGAACTGCAAACCGTCTGCATTCTCGAATCTGCACGTCACGAACTGCCCACGGTCTACCTTATTCTGCTGATCCGGTCTCCCTCACGACTAGGCTCTCTGTCTCCAAGGGTCAGTTTGGACTCTCGTTCCGCTGAACTGCTCACTGCCTTCGCCTTACCAAGTGCCTTCTCGGTGACTCCCCCTTGTCTGGCTAAGTTGGACTTTTTCTTTATTTATGTTCTTTTATTATTTATTTCTGTTTTTCTTTATTATTATTTATTTCCCCCTGGCCTGTAACCGGTTGTTTAATATACTATCGTTGGGTGCTGTTAATAGTAAATTTCCTTGCGTTGCTGCGGCTCTGCATTACTCCCGAGTATGGCGTTAGCACCTTGCTCCGCCCCCACAGTGCTATTTACAGCGTTAGCACACCAATTACTACTTTTGGTCCCGTTTGCGACCGTCCGTTCTTCCTATAGTTATTGTTTCTGTTTTCCTTATGTATTTTATTTTTGGCATGCGGTCTCTGGCCAGGCGCGGCTCTCCTCTATATGGGTTTCCTCTGCCACTGGCTGCCTCCCCGTGGGTCCCAGGCTCCTAGGTATGTCGCTCACTTTTTGCACTCCTTCCCCCCTTCGTGCCTATGGCTAAACTCACCATTCTGTCCTTAAATGTCAAGGGCCTTAACTCTCCCCGAAAACGCCATCTTCTTTGGGGGGAAGCTAAGTCCTCTAAGGCGGATATTATTTGTGCCCAGGAAACCCACCTTAAGAAAACTCATGCCCCACACATCTATTCTAAGCAATTCCCCACGCAGTTTCATTCGATGGCCTCCACTAAAACTGCGGGTGTTTCTATTTTTATCTCTAGCCGCCTCTCGTTTACCTTGATCCGTAAGCTAGTGGACCCGCGGGGCAGGTATGTCATTCTGGTTTGCGTCATTAATTCTGTCCCGTATACCCTTACGGCCTTTTATGCCCCTAACACAGACCAGTTTTGTTTTTTTCGTACCCTGCTGGAAAAACTTGATAACTGCAGACAAGGTCAACTGCTCCTGTGCGGTGACCTTAATGCTACCCTGCACCCTCCCCTTGACAATTTGACGGCCCCCACGACCATTCTTTCCAAACGCACCCATAAACTTGGCCTTGACTTTACCTCTCTCCTCCATTCTCATCAACTCTTTGACTCCTGGCGGGTTCTCCACCCGTCTGACAAAGATTATACTTTTTTCTCTGCCCCTCACAAGTCCTACTCCCGTATAGATTATTTTTTTTTGGATAAGCTCTCCCTACAATCTCTCCTGTCGTGCCACATTGGCACTATTACCTGGTCTGACCACGCCCCTCTCACGCTCTCACTCAAACTTGCTCATCCAATTGCGGGACGTGGTTCTTGGAGGCTGAATGACTCCCTATTGCATTCTGAGGCTCATAAATCCCAGATCCAATCCCACCTTACTCAATACTTCCAGGACAACCAGTCCCCGGAGGTCTCTATTGAGACCCTTTGGAATGCTCACAAGTTCTTAGGGGGCGTCTCATTAGTTTAGCTGCTCATGTTAAGAAACAAGCCTCCTGTTCCCGTGCTGACTTGCTTGTCCGGCTCTATGATCTGGAAACCCTAACCAAACTTTGCCCCACGGACTCACTCATTGCTGACATAAAACGACTGCGACTTCGTCTTGCTGAGCTTGATTCTCACCGTACCTCTTCTCTGTTACTGAGGCTTAAGCAACGATTTTATGCCAAAGGTAATAAAGCCGACACGCTCTTGGCCAGGAAACTGCGCCAAGTCCTGGCCACTTCCAGACCTCAATATATCTTGGATGGGGACGGTCGCAAGGTCTCTGACCCTTCCCGTATGGTTGAAGTCTTTGCTGACTTCTACACCCGTCTCTACAATCTCCACCGGGACGCTGAGACTCACCACCCTTCCTCCTCTGACATTGACTCGTACCTCTCCTCTGTGATTCTTCCTTCTCTCTCCCCTGACGCTGCGACCTCCCTTAATGCTCCCATAGAACTTAAGGAAATTGAAAAGGCTGTGGCGCAATTACGTAAGGGCTCTGCTCCTGGTCCTGACGGCTACACCGCCTCCTACTACCAGACCTTCTTACCCACTCTTGGCCCTTTTCTGCTTACGCTTTTCCGCTCCTATATGTCCTCTGGCCTTATCCCCCCTGAGAATCTCCGTGCCCATGTTGTCACTATACCGAAGCCGGGTAAGCCCACTGATAATTGTTCTAATTATCGTCCTATTTCCCTTCTTAACAATGATTTAAAAATTTATGCCAAAGTCCTCGCCAACAGACTGAATCCCCTCCTGCCCTCTTTGTTGCATGCCGACCAGGTTGGTTTTGTCCTGGGCAGACAACCTTCTGATAATACCCGCAAATTTATAAATGTTATTTGGGATGCTAACAGACGCAAGATTCCTTCTCTTTTAATTTCTTTTGATGCGGAAAAAGCCTTTGACAGGCTTCATTGGCATTTTCTTAGGTCTGCTCTCTCTCAATTTGGCCTCCCCCCCCTCTTTCTCCAAGCAGTGATGGCCCTTTACACCTCCCCGTCGGCATGCATCTCTATGATGGGCTTCCTTTCTCGCCCTATACCCATTACTAACGGTACCCGGCAGGGTTGCCCCTTATCCCCTCTCCTCTATGCTCTCGCCTTGGAACCCCTTGCTGCGCGCATCCGCTCTGACCCTTTTATTTTAGGTTTCCCGCTTGCTTCCACCTCTACCTGCACTCTAGGACTGTTTGCTGACGACATCCTAGCTTCCATAACGTCGCCCTCTACTTCATTACCGGCCCTCCTGACGCAACTGGGACATTATGCACAGGCCTCTTATCATAAAATCAATGTCTCTAAGACTCAAGCCCTCTGCCTTAATGTGGCCGAACCTCAACGCCTCCAGCTTTCGGCTTCCTACCCCTTTGACTGGAAGGTCTCCCACCTTACTTATTTGGGTATTAAGTTGCCCAAACACACGCATTCTCTTAACGCTCTAAACATAGTTTCTATATGGCAGCAGGTCCGGCGTGATATCTCTCGCTGGAAACGTTTCGAGCTTTCTTGGCTGGGGCGTATTAATGCTTTAAAGATGACTGCTCTCCCCAAACTCCTTTATGTTATGCGGACTGTACCCATCCGACCCCCTCCTTCCCTATTGCGCTCTATACAACGCTTTTTTGTTGACTTTACCAGACTTCGGGGTCGCTCTCGTGTTGCCAATTGCACTAGATTTGCTCCTCGCCTTCAGGGAGGTCTGGGTGTGCCCCATCTCCAATCATACCATGACGCCTGTATTTTGTCACAAACCCTGATGTTCCACGCCCGCACCAACCAGCCAGTCTGGGTTTCTCATGAAAATAGCCTCCTCTCCCCTTACACAATTCCCCAATTTCTCTGGACTTCCCGTACCATTCACCCTTCATTGCCCCCCCTCCCACCTACGACGACATATATGCTTTTGTCCTGGTCTAAATGCCAAAAACGGTTCCCTTCCCTTGCTCGTCTTTTCCCTTTTTCACCTCTGGACGTACTGGACTTCCTTATACCTGACTTACACATATTTACTTGGCTCCGCCCATCCCTGAGGGTGTTAGGAGACCTCTATCATGAGGGCACTTTAGCGTCGTTTTCCCACCTCACTTCTTCCTTTAATCTCCCCCGTCACGATTTCTTTAAGTATTTACAAATTCGCCATGCATTGTCTACTGTGGTCTCCCCTATGGCCCCCTCCCCCTTTGAGTTTCACCCGATTCTTACGTTATTTCGCAAAGCCCCTGACGTCAAGGGGGCTATCTCTCACTGGTACTCCTTACTGATTGCCAAATTTACTGCTCGCAAACTACCCCACATGCGAGCTTGGGAGAGGGAGCTACGACAAACCTTTCCCTCTGACTCGTGGTGTGAATCTGAGGCCATGATGCGTGGGGTGTCCCACTGTCTGAACCATTTGGAACTCCAAAAGAAAATTAGTTGTAGGTGGTATTTGACCCCGGTACGCCTCTCCTATATGTTTAAGGGCTATTCTAAACTTTGTTGGAGGGGATGTGGTCAGGAGGGTTCTATGCTACACATCTGGTGGTCCTGCCCGGTTCTCTCCTCTTTATGGGAACGTGTTTTCTCTGCTATACGCCATGTCCTCCTCCTTCGATTGGACCCTTTGCCTGAAATTGCATTGTTACACATTTTCCCTGACCCCCCCCCCGGTCCTGTGCGCAAATTGGTAATACATTTTTTCCTTGCCACAAAGCTCTGCATCGCTCGACGCTGGAAGACTAGCCCCTCGCCCCCCTTTACGGAGGTTCTCCTCACTTTAGAAAAGCATAGGATAATGGAAGAAATGTCACACCATTCCTCCCACACCCCTCTCCTCTACCAATCGACTTGGTCTCCCTGGTTACACCGTAAGGACTCCCTGCCTGGAGCCCCGTAGGTCGGCAATACGCCGTTGCTGCCTGGTTTCTGTGTCGTTACCTTGGGCTGCGCCTGGCCAGTATCTCTATCTTCTTCGCCGTGGAGGGTCGCTGACCTCCTCTTTTTGATTTGTACGCTTCCGGACCTGTTCTTGTGGCGGTCGTTCTCCCCACCGTTCATCGTCCAAAACGATGTTCTTGGGGGTCGCTGCTCTCCGCGCTATGTTTTGTCGACTCTGTATGCCTCTCTGTTTCTCCTTTATTGTTTGTTTTTGTTTATTGATTTTACTGTTGTTTTTATTCAGTATCACACACATTTGAAGCGCCCGTGCGCCTTTACATATTTACTGTGCCTTGCTGTTCCCCCTGCTTGGGCGCTGTGCCTTACACATGTCTCTACATCTACGCTTACATAACTTAGGTTTCAAATCTCAAACAAAAAAAAAATCTCAGGTCCGGCCTGTTTGCTGCCCTGTATCTAATTTTGCACTTTATGTCTGGAGGTGTATCTTATGTTGTTTCACCTTGTGTTTACACGAGATTTTACACTGTCCACTTGTATTGTACCTCTGTATCCTATGTTGTTCCATGGATCTGAATAAAAACCTTTTAATTTAAAAAAAAAAAAACAGAAGTAAATGAATATGTATCTATAATACTGGGTTACTTCTTTTTAGGGCGTGCGATACAATATTTGGTTTTATCACAAAGAGAATCCTAGTGTAGTATTTTGAGTTAATATCTTCTAGCATCTTGTTGACAGTACCTTTATGCTCCAGTTGTTTGGAATGTGTCAGGGCCTTGTAATGTTACTTACCGTGTATTTATGGTGAGGCAATTAAAGTGAAGTGAGAACAAGCGGTTTGCAAGATGTAGACAATTTAAAGAGCATCATAACTCTGGCACTGCTGTATAAAGCCCTGCAAGCCTGCAATGGCTGCTTCGCTGTCCCAATTTTGCAGGCAATGGGATCATGGGCCAGTTGGGAGATCTCCCCTTCTCTGATCTCCAAAACTGGGTGGCGTAGCTTTTTTTCTTTTATATCATGGATAATGGTTAGACTAGCTTTTGTACACAATGATTCATACCTCCATTAGAAGATAGTTAAGGTTGTCTAGGTTACCCCAGTATATACAAGCTGGGAGATTCCATTCTCAAACACTCTCTTCAATTATTCCACTCCAAGTGACCCATACTACATGATTTATGCTGCATCCTTGCACAAAGTGCAAACAAAACATCTCCTGGGAATATATATTTTCACACTGTGCTGCTTTTGTGTACTACATGCTGATGACCCTCAGATAGAACGTTAACAAGGGTCATATGAACTATAACCCTGTGAAGTGCGTCAGAGGTACAAATCGGTGTCATCGCAAAATACACCGAGCTTATGTTTCTTTCTTATAATGTCTATGACATTTACGTGTGAGATTGATGGTTAGTGAAAAGGGAATCGAATTAAAGTTGAAGTGGCAAACACGCATATCCTAATCGATCAAGAGATTCTAAACTAAGAACAGGTAACAGCCTGTCCTGTTTTGGTTAAGGAGGGTGATCCTAATGATAATGCAGTTCTTTTCATTATCATGTCATCCTAATCAAATGACAAATCAAGAAGGATATCCGTTTGACTCGGTTTACAAGGACGGTCTGACTTTGGAATGCCAGCCAATTATTTTCTGTACAAAAGCTGCATCCTACTTAGTCACACAGGTGAAATAACACTGTAGCACTTTTATGGGAGTAATCAATTCTGTTGTTCCCAAAAATGTAAATGTTTAGTCAAAGGGGGGGTCAGAGAGACGTAAATATACCTGGGGGTGGGGATTCTGGAGAATCTTTTTATTTATTTGCAACTACAGCTATCATATGCAGTGTCCCTTTTAATTGAGACAGGTTAAATAAATGCATATTAAAATACGTGCCTTTTAGAATGTTCTTTTTTTACTGTACGTGTGTCCCTTTAAACACCCATATAGAGTAAAAAACATTCTATCATATTCTATATGCAGATATAATATATATCACTTTGCATCATGTTGTACTTCTGTTCTTCATCTCTCAGTAATATTCACTGGAGGCTAGGCCCAATGTTTCTACCTCCGCAGCATCCACCTATAAACATTTATCTACAGCAACATCATAGAGGTGAAGTAAATTTTATTGTGATTATGCTGTCAGAAAATAACAGATTTAACCATGACAAAGTATACCATAAAGGCCTTACATTTCTTGCATACCTTCCAAGTGTCCCTCTTTCTGGGAGTCCAGAATGTTGTCTGGGTATGAGTGTACCACAGCCCTAAATGTCACTATATTAGGCAAAGCAATAGCTAAATAAAATGTGCTAATCTTCTGCATTCCTTAAATATCTAGGAGGTCACAATCTCACACTAAAAAGTCGGTCTAAAGCATCTTCCTCTTGACATGCCCCTAAACACGCCTCATAAAACAAAATGGTTCCTCTTTGCCCATTTATAATGTTGGGAGGTGTGCTTTTGTGAGAGGCATTAGAGAAGACAAGAAGGTCTCAGTGGTGGATGAAGACATGGCTTTCAATGATCCACCGGGTAGTTTAGAGATGTCATGGAGAGAGAGAACAAGCCATTGTGTTTATAAATTTACAATTTACTGTTTACAGTTATGTGTTTGAGGGTGTTGGCCGAGCACAGACCAGAAGGTTCCCAATACAGTCGCACACAAAACTCCTTCCTTCTTGTGTTTAAATGTACACAGGGATGCTCCTCTTGTGGATTGTGGAGGTCTGCGACCCTCATAAGACAGCTTCCTCTATCATATGGCTGCAAAGACATTCCATTTCTCTGCCCTACACTGCGTGAGGTAGGAAATCACAGAGATCTGACCTGGCAGAGCGTAGAAGGTCAGGTGTTCTTCTCGGTGTTCAACCTAAGTCCTTTTTTATATATATATAAAAGTTTTACTCTCTAGCCTTTAGGCCCCTGTTACGTGGATAGCAATAATATCACTGGATTGTGGCAGAACGGTACCTTCCACCATCGATTTATGTTAAGTGTTTTCGCTTGATATTTCATATCCATTCCTATGACATCTCAATAGAGTTTTCAATTCACTATACGCAAAAATATTTGCAAATTGGATCTACAAACACCAATGCTGAAGATTATTTGTTGATATACAATATGGCTACTGTGACTATTGCTTCTGAGGGTTTTCATTAGTAAATAAGTTCCAGCATCTTACATTTCTGGATCCAGTTGCAAATATGATTTCCATTAGACATGTTTAAGGGTTGGCGGGGAGCTCAATGGGGCTGAAACCCTATATTTAGTAGGGAATGTCCAAACTGGGAGACAGCTTATACTTTGTGAAATAGGACAAGCGATTCCCAGAAGTGTAAAATATATATTTATACGTATAGAATGTGTGTGGGATAATGCATTTTAGGTGAGGCTGAATGAGAAACCCATGTGCCCACACAAAAATATGTATAATAAAATGGGTTTTCAAGAAGGAGCTACACATCCTACTTCTTCTTTCAGTTTGCTGGATATAAGGCTAATCACCTGCATCTGGAGATATTGGAACCAATACAGTATGGACTGGATTCATATTTGATTATTGCTGTTTGAGCATGCAATTAAGGGCCAGGGTTGTCTATTTTTCTTGAGTATTTATCTTAAAATGCAAGCATCTTATTTAATTAAATAAGTATATACAGCACTGCCGGTGATCTTTATATACAGACACAGAAGAGGTCTACATCTACTAAGCTGTGACTATATACAGGCTGGCCAAAAAAGCTGGACAAGCTTGCACAAGTTGGACAAAAAGCCTAAATTGCAAATTCACTAAAGCCAGCTTGCAAAAAATACTCAAGGGACAGATATTACATAAATTTGATAGCAGGTGAGGCAAGTTAATAAAAGCAGGAACCTTGCAAATTCATAAAAACGCACTAGTTGCTTTGAAGTAACAAATACATGTTCAACATGCAACATTAAACCTAAGGAATGGTAGGGAATGCATGGCGACATGGCCCCCTTAATGAGTCTCACTCAAATCTATGAACCCTATTCAAGTATTTTAATAAGGGGTCTGTTCCTCTCCCAAGGGACTCTATTTTTTTGAATCCCCTCAACTCATACCTGCTTTGTAAATCAGAAGTCCTGTAGACCCACATTTTTTCACCTTTTTGTGTTGTGCATGTTTGTCTATATTGCAAGGTTGGTGACGAGGACATAAATATTTTCATTTAACGCACATGGCACCGTCTGTAACACACAATTTTAATTGCATGCACTCACGGACAAGTCATAAGTTAGTGAATATTGAATTCTGCAAGTGTGAGCATGGGACCTCCGTAGATTCTGGCCAGTAAAGGTGACCAGTTGACTTTTTTAATAGAGCAAAATGCACAGAAGGATAGAGCGACACAAAGAAAGACAAAGACATGCATGCAGCAAGACAAACACTGAGGAAGACAACAGCGTTTATTCACTAAAGGTAGAGTTGGCAGAGGAGATTGCAGGAGAGGAGTGGTTTTAACTCTCACTTCACTATGAAGGGCCAACACTAGCAAGTTTCTCTGGAAGAAGAGCTGAGATAGCCTAGAATAATGCATAATTCTATGGGTGAGGAGACTTCAAGGAAAAATCATTTATTTAACTATGCATTATATAGGAAAGGCCAAGCTCTTCTTGCGGCAGATGCTCACTGAGGTTGGCCCTTCATAATATGTAGTGAAGGAGCTGAGAAACACAACTCTCCCATAAACTCTCCTGACAACTCTTCCTTTAGTGAATAAAGTCCAAAGACGGCAAGATCGAGATTGAAACAGGAAGACAACTGAGTGATCTCCTCACTGGTCCACAGCCCAAGGGGCACCCGATAGTAAGAAATGTCCATGTTCCATTTTAAGCCCCAAACCTTTAGGACAATAACCAAATAACCAAAATATATCATGGCTGTGGATTTCCATTCTCCCATTTCTAATTTTTGAGATATCCTTACACTGTATACTCACTTTCTACAAACGCAGATCATTTCAGATTTCCCATTTGTGCCAACCTATAACCTACCTGTACTTTAGTTTATTTCCAATAGTTACCTCTAACGGGTGTAATGATAAAGAAAACAGCACTGAAAGTGACATATACTTTTTGGAAGCAGTTACATACCATGTATAGATTAGAAAGGGTTGCTATAAATGCAGCTATAATTCCAATAAACACAGTGTTATGCTCCTGTATAAAATTCACTACAGTCAACTCATCTTTAAATTGCAAAAAAAAAATCAAATCAAATCAACAGTATTCCAGAATACAACAAACGGCAGAATTCCTTAAATTTAAACAGAACTGAAAATGAAAAAAAAAATGGATAGAAACGTATGTGAAATATTTATGCAGAATTATATCCAGCTACTAGGTAGAGAATGCTTTTTGTTTATTAAGCAATAGAGAATCAGATTGCTTTTACTGAGAGTAGACTGTTTCATATGCACCAGGCGTACCAAACGAAGATTTGTCTTGTAGCCTTAGGATAAAAGTACAGAATTGTCATTATTAGACACCCCTACGCCGAGAATAAATGTGCAGTAACTTGTAGGTTCTTTGTAACGGTCTGTCTTTCATTTAAAACACATGCTACAGTATTTCAATAGGGCAATACAAAATCGTGGAACATTTTGGAGCTTTTACAGATAATGTAAAGTATTGAACTGGTTTAGTTTGTAAAGGCGCCAGTCGCAATTCTGTAAGACATCAAATCTGGTGCCATTCAGTTATGTGGGTGGCAGGGGGGGGGTTAATGACAAGTGGCATGCAGGCAGACTGAAGATTAGTTGTTAATTTCTGCTCCTTTTTCTACGGTTACATTAGCTGTACGGTTACATCGGACAAACCATGTTATTTGCAAACTCTATGTGGTTTCTTCATGACATCTACTGGCTGGTGGCAATTCAAGGAGATTTTCCACCTACTATCCTAATGTAACACAATAGCTGTATATCAAAATTAGAAAAAAACATCCAAATTCTTTAAAAAAAAAAAAAATACTAATGATATATTGTCTTTAAAAAGTCAGGGTTACTTCTCACCCTTAGTGAAGTGACACTGATTGGTTAAAAGGGTTTGTTGCTGTAATGGCATAAAAAGCTTCTTAAAAATACCCTCCATTTTCTGTGTTTGAACTTGTTGGAAGAAGAAGAAATAAAACAGATCTCTTTGTGTTGACATACTAGTGACTCCAGTATGTCTAGGTGGAACAGCATCTTTAACACATTTTAAGTTACTTTAAGACTAATTTTCATAATGTTAAAACAGGCAAAGCAGGAACACATCCTATAAATCCAAAACAATCATAAAACGTTAATTATAAGATCGGTAATTAACTACAGTGGGAACTAAGCAATGTGTTTGGTCAGTTAAAAAGAATTCATCATATACTACATTTGTCTCATGTTTTGTGTTTGAAACATTTATACACCCCCACATAAAGTTAATTTAACAAATCATGGGATATGAAAGCATAGCCGAAATCTAATCTATTGCAAAAATATAATATCCTTAATTAGTAAGGAGAAAACTATTATCAATAATGACCTATCCAGAGGTCTTACCAGCCATAGGTTCTTCTGCTACTGGTAATGGCTTCCAGACAGTCCATTATTGCATCACTATTTCTTGTGTTACATTTCTTACATTGCATTGATATATATCAAACAATCTACATACATTCCAGTGCTATTTAGACACTATCATAGTCTGCTCACAGCAGAAACAAAATGTCTTCCATGGATGAAAGGATAAAGGATGGGCAAATGCAAGCCAAGTCTACCTGTGTCCCTGTGGTAATCACAGCGGCATATTGCAGTCCATTCGTTTTGCTATACTTATTAAACCAACACGTCAGAATGTGTTGTGACAATAGTGCAACATGGAACATATCTTTAGCCAACACTTCATTGTTAGCTTTGGGAAGTTGATTGGACCTTCTTTTCAGTTTATTAGTCTTTATTCTGTCTTTGCATGTTTCAGAGATGTTTCATGATAGTTGCATCAATAATGTTAATTCATGTTTCTGATAAGATTACATTATGAGTCTCCCCATAAATGATGTTTTGTGGATGTCCACATGTCACTCTAACAATACCCATCTTGGTGTTTCTTCTGAAGGTATTTTGCTG
The DNA here is from genome assembly GCA_009364415.1 of Spea multiplicata. Classification (NCBI taxonomy): domain Eukaryota; kingdom Metazoa; phylum Chordata; class Amphibia; order Anura; family Pelobatidae; genus Spea; species Spea multiplicata. The sequence goes on from VKOC01016414.1 coordinate 81,033, forward strand.
GAAGAGAAAACAACAGCAAACTCCCATTTTTCATGATGAATTAACTGTGAAAATCTAAAATGTTGAAAATGATTTGGCTTATCAAGAAGAGTCGAGAAGGGTGAGAATGACAGCTTCCACGCTACATCTTGTTTGGTGTGTTCACTAAACAACAAATGCACAGGTGAGTTTAAAACCTCAACTTACTGATGTAACTGTATTATAATTGGCAAATCTCAGTTAGCTTCTGTGGGCATAATGTATAGTTACATCTAGATGACTTAAGATCTTCCTACATAAACAATACATTATGCAAGGCTAGCTGGTCCATCTTGCTGTAGAAGGTCATTGGGGTTGGTCACAAAAACATAGAATTTGAACCACTCTGTCTAACTACTCTGCCACCTCCATGGTCGGTGTCTCCGGTACAATAATAGGTGAAGCGCAAGAAGAAATGCACTGCTGAGATATGACATCATGTCCCGGCATGCCATGTCATAAAGGCGCACAGTGCCCATTCAAGCAGTCTATGGAGGCTGTGCTGAGACGGCACAGCCAACATAGCGTAAATAGGCTGTTTGGAGAGCAGATTTCCCTTATAACCGGCCCATTGTGTGCCTATATGCCTAACCGATCACAAGGAAAACTGGCAAAGCCTAATGTAGCTATTAATTCTGTTATCTACCAAGTTCTAGCTTGTATTGGAATCATGATGAACATCAGTTGGAAGGTAATGTTTAAAACAGAAAGCAACATTTATGGGGAGTTCTATAATATAATTTCTAAATCCAATCCGCTCCGCAGGCACACACGGGGGAACCATTTTGTTTTACTTCATATCATCTCCAAAATACTTCATCATACTTAAAAGACTTGTTCCTTTTTCCTTCAAGAACGTGGGAGAATCTTTGAGACTCAAAAGTCAGCTCTTAACTTTCTGAAGGTCGGATGGTTCAGCTGTACAATTCAATTAATTTTTTGAACAAAAGGTGTTTTCTTCTTTTCTATAAATTCAACTCTGTTCAAGTGTTTCATCTATATATTTTTTTCCTCTGAAGGGCCAATGAACTATTCCTTTTAAGTAAAGCTTCGTAAGAAGAATATTTCGTTTTTTGTCTTTTGTAGAAATTCTTGGATTTCGTTGTAGAATCAAGGAAAATTGCTAATATGGCTGTTGTTGCATAATATATCCACTCCCTTCAGAGAATTTAGGACGCCATTTCTAGACTGAAATTTCAAAAAGTACAGTAAGAAAAATCTAGAAATAGAGTCAGTGGTCGGGGAGTACGATACAGTGATGATGTCCAATAATGTTAAGAGGTAATGTAGAGAGGTCTAAAACATAATTAAGGTCAGGGAGGAATTATGGGACTTTATTAAAAAAAAAAGAACATAACTGAAGAAAAATGGAGCTATAATGTTCCAAACACTTTGAAGTAAAGTTTTAGGCTCCGCAACACACCATCTCTGATGAAACAGGTCAAACTGTGAGTTTAAACCTGATGAGATGCTTATCGACTTTCAAACAGTTTCCCACTTGCTCCACCTTTAGCACGGTGATGTCGAAATGTGTATATGGTCTGGATACTTGATGGCTGGTGGATAGTTCTGAGTCATCTGAATTGATACATCGCTAGAGATGTCCGACGGGCTGCGACCACGGTGCCACACCTCAGGGTGAAGGAACTGACCTGAATAGTCTGAGCAGTCGCTGAGTCGGGGACGGTAGAAAGCAGGGTGAGGACGATACATTTCCTCTTCGGCATACCGTTTGGTGAAGAGGTAAACGGACATCACCCCAGCACCCTGCAACAACAAAAAATGTAAATATGAAGCTGTAACTAAAAAAAAAATTAAAACAGGAGTTAAAGTAGCATTCATTGCAATCTAGGGCACACAAGTGTCCATAATGGTGCGTTCAGAGTGGTTATTGTCCATTAGATCTTTTTCGGTACCTCAGAAAATATCTGTGACACAAGGTGCTTTCCTTACAAAGTGCTACAAACACAATTGTGTAGGCTACAACCACTTAAGATATAATAAAAATTAGAACAAATAACGTGTTGTGCAAGAAGAAAAAATATTTAAAATATACTTATCGCTGTTAGTTTCACACTGTCTGGTAACATATATGAGTTCAGTGAGGTACATATGAAAAAAGTCAAATGAAATTAAACATACGTGTGACTCCCAGTCACAGTGTGTAGGGGCCAATGAATTATTTGTTATCATTTTTTTTACGCTATATCCGGTTTCTATCTTTTTTTTTCTTTTTCCATTAACTAAACTGCATAGTAGTATTCAACAGCATTTATAAGAAATACCCCCACATACTTACCGGTACCTATAGACTCATCTATAAATGCATTTCCAGAGGGGCATGGTATTACAATCTAAGTTTATACTTACGCAGTTTATACTTTCATGTGTTTGTATAATTAGGATTGTAGGTGCCATTTCATTTGGCTGTCCCTTTCACTCATTACCTATTTTCAAGCCACTAGTTGGTCCTTGTCTCTCACCTTCACAGGTTCAAGGTTATCAGCCACAATAAATTAACCTTCCTCCTTCACATTCAATGCTTTATTAGCCAAAGATGAAGTGCTGTTGTCCTTAAAGACCCAATGTTTTTCCCAATAAAATATACGTGTTACTTTGCATCTAGATTGGTGTTATACTGGTGGTAGAGCTCTTTGGAAGATTTTCCCTGTAGGAGCACAACTTACTCAGACAACTGGAGTGCTGCTCACTTTTAGCCAGTTTATATTATGATGAAGGAGGCAGCGATGGCCACAGTGGACCATGGTTCCTGTTACAGTGTGTTAGAATAAATATTTTATTTCCATTATGGTTGTATTTAAAATATTATTTTATCAACACCGGTACCTAGTTTGTATGTGGATAAAATGGCTATATATATATATATATATATATGAGTAAGTCGTTTGTGTAATGTGCCTGGCAGCTGTATACTCAAAAATAATTCCCCCTTCTAGCTTTCCTAGAAATAAGCCGTCTCTGCAAGCCGTTGTACCTGGCCAGGGATATTAATATTTGTACTAGTGAGGTTACTCATTCACTCTTAATCTCTCCAAGCCTTCTCCGACGGAAATATGAGTGAGGGTGAGTGACAAAAAAAATTTATTTCTGGATGGAAAAAAGCTCTCCTACTTTCGAAAACAAATGGACCAACAATGAAACGAACAATTAGTCCGAATCCTTTTTGGCCCATTTGCCAAAGTGTCTAGTTATTATTTTTTATTCTAAAAATACAGGCAACGCCATTAGTATTGCAACTGTAATATTATATTAATGCTTTAAAACTAAATTTATATGCAGTGAAAAATAAAATAACTAGAACACGTTGAAACAACAATTCATAAGGACGTAGATTCAAAATAAACTGATTTGTTACAGAAAAAAAGTTTGGTACAATCTTATTTTCATCTGAGTAAATGGGTAGTATTTACTCAGGGAATTATAGTCCTCAGGGATACAAAAAGGCTTGGAATTCTGTGTGTTCTTGCCTTAAAAAAAAAAGTTTGGCCAAAAAATTGAGAGAAACAAACTTTTGGATATCCAAAAAGGATGGCCTCCATAAATTTATTTGCTCATCACAAATTTGTTAAAGATACGCAAGATGATATGAAGGTACGCAAGAAAAATCATGTACATATATTTGGTTGTATCTGTATATTAAAATGACAACAAAGGAATACACTAAAGAACTCCGCTCAACGTATTCTGTAGGCTGATTTTTCCTGACGATCTCAAGGACACTTTATAAATAGAACATATTAATTTTTTACAAACCTCTTTAAGTAGAAATGAAGAAGCAGCAAATGCAAATGACCAGCCATAGCGGTAATTAAAGTACTGTTCTGAACTGCTGGGACGGTTCATGACTTCATCGTTGATGCTTGAGATGTAGAGGACCAGTCCTACCACCAAGGAAAGACCTGCAACAATCCCAGTATATAATTAACATGGATTAATTTATTCACAGATACCTCAAAATGTTGAGGGATTCAGGCATGGCTATAAACGCCTGCTCCATTCTGTAGACCAGGGATCTCCAAACTCGGCCCTCCAGCTGCTGCAGGACTACATCTCCCATACTCCTCAGCCAGCCCCTTAGCTGAAGGAGCATTATGGGAGATGTAGTCCTGCAGCAGCTGGAGGGCCGAGTTTGGAGATCCCTGCTGTAGACGGTCAAATAATGAAGGGGTAAATTCTCATAACTTCCGGTAAAGGGAGACGTCATGCTTGGACACTGGTGTTCCAAATGATGGAACCCTGAGTGTGCACTAGAAGCCATAGAGTAAACAAAGAGTGGAACTACCTTACAGTATGAATGGTAGAGATAATATACACCAGAGTCGTTAGAAGATAAGCAGTGTTGTTAATCCATAACAAGCAGGACTGATTTCATAAAACAAGTACCTCGTTTTGAACCATCATTGGGGGTGCGCATGCTGACACATGCTAAGGGGCACATATGAAACTTTAGATGAGATACAGGTAACCACACTGATATGGTTAGACTATAACTTTTGCTAGCTGGTACCTAAGAGGAACTGGGGTTCCAAATCCAACAAGACCATTTTTAAGCAGTGAAGTAGATATCAGTGAACAGTTTTCCTTAGGATTGTAAGCAATGTCAAAAAATGAAGTCCATGCTTAATTTAGATATTAGGGATTGTCCGTAATCATGTTGGCCTTTTGCATAGATGGTCATAGAGCAACTGTGCACTTTTGTTCTACATTTTTAAAGACTAGAAGATAAGAGGAATTTGGATAACAAAGCGTGGAATGAAACCAGTAGCTGCAATACTGAGCAGTATGATTTATTCTGTACTATCAACGAACAAGACGTATTGGACTGGGATAGAGCCAAAACGTTGCTTTCTGTGATAATACGTAATAAATCATGGTGGCACAAGAATTCTGCAAGCTTTGTTTTGTTTCCGCAATTAACTGGAGGTGAAGTAGAAACCCAGCTGTGAGCTACAGAGCTCCCTCACAACGGGAGTTCAATTTAGCATTTTGACTCTTGCATTAGATACCATTTTGCTTATAATTGAATGTTTATTGGTTCTGTTTGTCTATATTATGGCATTGTCTATATTTTTTCATTCAGTATGCAAGCTTTCACTTTGGTTGATTATTACATTCAGTTAATTATGTTCTTCAGGGAGATATTGGTTACCAACAGAAGAAATGGGCCTTGAGTAGGGTATTCAACACAGATCTCATGGAAACATAGCTTTTGATTGCACATAAGGACCATGTCCGCCCCCCCACTTATTTCTACTGTAAAGACTCTGTATTTGGTCTTATATTCAGGATATCCATAAACCTATCCCATACATTGTTTACATTCCCTCACTGAATTAACCTCTACCATTGGAAGGCTGACTGACTTAACCACTGTCCTTGGCCTAAAGATAGACCTTTTTAAAGCAGACCATATGAATAGTTGTCCTCTCATAGAATAATCAGAAACGTGCTGAAGAACATTTGTTGCCGAGTCTTTGGCTTATAGACACTATCGCTGCTGCCTGAGCTTACCCGAAAGAATAAAGAAGATTCCAGAGACAAAAGCCAATATAGTCCTCTGTGGTCGAATATGTCCAATATTACTGATTACAAAGGCTGTAAAAACCAGGAAAAGGCTGACCATGGGAAATGGAGTAGCACTGCGGATGGTCTCTGTAAATGGCAAAAAAAACAACAAAATACCTTATTGAAAATGTCTTCATTTACCCTAGATTCACATCACATAGTTGACTGCACAGTTACAAACACTACCTTACCTTTTTTCAAGTCAAAGCATACACTTTAAGATTTTAAAGGGAACCTAAACCTAAAAATAAAAAGGAACCATAATCATTTAAGTCCGTCGGTGCCTCTAAAAATGAATGCATAGATGCAGATGCACTAAGATCTGGTCTTAAATCGGACCTGCTTTGATAGAACAGTAGATACCCTATAGGTCACGGTATCATTTTTTAGCTTGTTTGCCAGAAATCTCTAGTGATTATAATCAACTGATACTAGACCACTTATCTCTTCTTTCCCCTCAGAATCTCAATAATTAGGTAAAATAAGAATACATAATATATGGCATCTGCATGCGCTGGAATTATGCACCAAGTAGAGGTGGAAAATAAGGTTTTTTTATTGTCAAGCAAGATATTTCTATGTATAAGAGCTTTTAAAACTTACTGTAAATACAAAGCTGTATTTTTTGTGATCGCTTGCTGCGGTTGACGGATAAAACATGTCTCGTCATAGAGAACTAGAGGTCCTAACGTCCCTGATGGGCTGAGCTACCACCCCCAGCTCTCCATAAAGTAGAAAAGGCAGCAAAGAAAAGGTTTTAGCCACAAAACAACTGCATAAAGAATTATCACAAACCAAAAATACTATTCAAATCATATTATTCCCTCTTTAACCCCTTAAGGACAATGGGCGGTCCCTAAACCCATTGAAAACAATGCATTTTGAGCCCATACATGTACGGGCTTTATCATTAAGGGGTTAAGAAAGGTTTAGTACACTAATGTTTCTGGGTTTTTTTATCTTCAATAACTTTAAATAAAATAAAAATGTAATATCAATGAGTTTCTGAACTATATATATGATTTTATAAATCAATCACTGTCACTAAAAAAGGCAATTAGCTGCCTCCCGCCTACCAAAAATATTTAGCAAAAGGTTGTGTTTGTGCACATTAAATAAAATGTTCCTAGGAAAGACTACAATACTTGTTAAAGGTCATCATTTACGTAAGTTTCAAAGAAACGTATGACTAAGAGGGGTGTACAATGGGATTTGTTCTTGATTTGTCAAGGAATTGACTACCAAAAACATTTTTGTATATTAGTATAAGAAAAGATGACACTATAGTTGTACACTAGGGATCTAGAGTTGATAGTTAAAGATCCATGGAACCTTTAAATGATTCGTTTTTAGATTAAAACCTCTGTTTTAATTAAGTATTCTACTTAATTTTTTATATATTATCTTCTGACAAACGCAAATGACCATGCCAGACAGGAAATGGACAGCAATCCCATTAAAGTTCCCAAATAACCAAATTACGACCGTTTTACATCCCTCTCCACAAATCTAAAAAGTTCTCTATATTCTATGGTGTCTGTTCTCCAGCTTGCGGCCCTCCAGCTGCTGCAGGACTACATCTCCCATAATGCTCTTTCAGCTAAGGGGCTGGCTGAGGAGTATGGCAGATGTAGTCCTGCAGCAGCTGGAGGGCCGCACGTTGGACGCCCCTGTTCTATGGTGTCTGTTCTCCAGCTTGCCACATTCCAACCTAACAACGAACTCCATATTACTCGTGATAAAAGCAATGCACACAATTATGTATAACCATGCAACACTATTAGATAAACACATATCACAACAACACGGGTATATTTCACAAAAACATCACTAACAACTGAAAACACTTTGAACTGTTAGTAAACCTCTCTATACCAGACCTTTGCTCAGAGAAGGGATTTGAACTGGGTAGAAGACTAAAGTTGTACTGTATACCGCAGTTCGAATGAGATATTCTGTGGTGGAAGAAAGAAGATGTCAGACAGCTTCTATTTGATCAGTCTTTGTGTTTTTTAGGGTCATATACGGCGCCCCTCAGTTGAACCTATATGATAGTAGGCGAGCTAGTCTCGGAGGGGATGGGGGGGGTCAGACATAAACTTAGAACCTTAAACATTCAAAACCTAATTCCAGTAGTTCTCATGATTGATCCATCTGGAAACCACCAGTCTACTATGTGCCATAAACACAGAAGCGATATCTTACCGTTACATCTTAATACAAAATGATTGTTACAGAGGCATTGATATTTTGCTGCCGCTCTTATGCATTCACACATTTTATTCTAAAGACGCATAACCTTTTAGAAAACACTTGCTGAACCGTGATATTGATCACCTTCCGATGCCAAAATTTGACACCTAATGCCCTTTGCCCCTATTCCAATGATCTTTACTTTGACCACAATAAACCGTGTTATCTGCATTCAGTGGCACGGAAAGTATCCGTCAAAGGCATTGTAAAAAGGAACACAGAAACGTGTACGGAAAATGTCAGTTCTAGCAAAACCTTAAAATTGAAAAGCTTTTAACAATAATTTCATTACAGCAAATAACGCTTAAATTAATAAAATAGTAAAAATTGTGAAAGATTTGCAGCGTTATAAGTATATACATGCGTATACATACATGGTAACATTTTAATCTAAATCTTCATACATTCTGTACTGTGTATTGTAGGATCTGAAAAAGTGACAGGTCCGCTTTAAGTAAACTATGGTTAAAGAAAGATTTTTAAGGTGGAAGTGTATATTTAAATATATATTATATATGCTGGACAAAAGATGGATGAGTTTAAGTTAGGAAGTAAAAACAATATAATAAAGAAAAATGTGCAAAACCCATATTGAGTTATGGGAAGAAAAGAGGTAAAAGATATACTTTGTGCATGTGTAGTCAGAGATTTTACTTGAGGAACTGACATGATTCTTAACGTTGTAATGACTGTTAAAAAGACAATAATAAGCTGTAAAGTTGTACTGTATGTATACCTATATATTGTTTAATATAGCGCCATCAGATTCCGCAGCGCTGTATAAAGGGTAGACAGGACATAACAATTAGTATATAACATAACAAGCTGACATACAGAAACAGGTGAAGAGGGCCCTGCTCACATGAGCTTACAATCTACAAGCTCAATTGCTTGATTTGTTTATAGCCATCGACACATATGCTACAATTCGGAAATGCCGTATTTATCACTTACTAAGTATATTTGCAGTGTTTTCAGTCACGATGTCTGTATCCGGCCCATGGAAAAATTCTGAAGCAACGCACCTACCCTTCTCTCGGCCTGCAATCGATAATGAAGAAAGGATTAACAATTTACCCTGCAATAAACTTGACTTAGAATGAACTTTTCATAAAGGGCTTGTCAGGTGTAGCGTAAACACATTCTGAATATACCACGGAAAAAAATATTTTGGATTTGTCTAATATAATTAGTTTCTTACCAACAATCTCAAAAGCATAACTGGTAGCCATTGGATTACCCTTTGTATCTCGCGTGAATTGCTAAATTACCAGGAATATGATGGCGTTTTTTTAACGGCGCAGAAAAGACCTCCCTAACTCAACTCAAGTGGAACATAAACTTCGACGTAAGGGTTCATTAAGAATTATTGAGCGTAGGAAATTGATGCATAGACATATGTAATGATGATGGAACACATAATGCTAGCGCCTTGACTTTTTCATGCAGGACCCAACAAGAGTCTCACTGACCCTTCCCCATACCCCCTGTAGCAAACTGCACACATATATATATATATACTATATAATTATATTATATAAATATATAATTAGATAATTTTACATTTACACCCAAATCTGATTTGATCTACAGATCGTCTCGACCTTCTTAGTCTTGGTCATGAATCTCGCCATCTTGACAAAGGTCTGGTGGGCGGACTGACACGTTGATGGTCCTGTGAGTGCGTGACTATTTTGCACTGGAAACGGCTGATTTCGTAATATCTTCATGGCGCCCTTTATCACGCCTGCGTTGTGTTTGTTAATCCAAGTTTAAAAGGCTAATTGATTATTAGAAAACGCTTTTGAAATTATGTTACAGCTAGAAATGTCCTTGTTTTCCATTAAATTTACCAAGTGACCCTGAACTTTTGCATGGTTGTGTCTGTGTGTGTATGTGTGTGTATATATAATGTCAAAAAATAGAGTATTGCAGAGTATGCGGTAATACCTTTTTTATTGGACTAACATAATATTTAAAAGACAAGCTATATGTTAGTCCAATAAAAAAGGTATTACCGCATACTCTGCAATACTCTATTTTTTGACATTTTGTCTACTGGACTAATATGGCTTCACCCTTTTACATATATATATATATTATATATAGAGTTCACAATCGCATCCTATGTGTCTAGAGAACTGCCATATACACACGAGGTATAAAGCTATCTCATAGAATTACTATCTCTCACAGAAGATATATTATGCGCTTGATATAATGCATTTGATCCTCATATTAGTATGTCCCCCAGCTGGATCCTTGGCTTGCAGAAGATGTGTGGCTAAGCACATTCCTGCTGCCTGAGCATATGTGGTATACGTCCCACCAATCAGCTTCAGTTTTGGTTCTGCAAGGGTTCCAGGGGGGTTTAAGCAGCCAATCAGTGGTGTGTACCTTAGTAAGCATTCTTTGTTGGTGGGGCTTTATGGGACATCAGACTGTCTCATTCATGTGGCCATGATTTTACTTGCTCCTATTCATTTTTGATTGTTACCCTACTTGCTCTAGGACAGGTAGCAAACAAGTATTTACAAAGTTATAATGTAAATTTAAAAATCATCTAGAGATAGAATATCCTGCAAAACCATATAATACGTATATTTATAAGCCACTTGCGCATAAGTTAGGTGGCTCTGTAAGGCCAGCAATGTAGGCCTCTTCGACCGTGAAAGTGATGATGGTGCATGGTACTTGAATATCTTGACAAAACCATGATTAATCTAAAATGGATCTTTGTTGTTTCAGAGAGGACAAGGTTCAAGCAAGCAAAAGTGTATGTACTTAATCGCTTTACCGCATAGACACAATGGCCTAGATTTATCAAGGTGTTCTACGGTTTAACCCTCCTAAACTACTATATGATTAATAGAGGCCAAAGCCCTGGAAAAGCCAACATCCCCAACAGAGATTTACTCTTCAGATTTTCTCTGGTGTTCCTACACTGTCTGGCACCTTAATCCATTAAAAGATCTAAAGAGAAATTGATGCATTACTTTCCAAGCAATAAACCTATTTGCAATGCCTAATATCAGCTCCCTATATTATCGCACTAAAATAGCTTTTACTTGTGAAAGATTCACTCCTGTTGAAGATATGTAACCTTCACAGTTATGAGACAATTATGTGACTTTTTGCCATTAGATACATCAAAACTCAATTCAGACGATAAAACTTACTTAAATAATCCACTAATGTTGGATATCTCCTCTACAATACTGTATTTTTTTTCAATGTATCCCTGCACGGACGTTCAATTATTCTCATATTCAAGTGTCTGGATGCTTGATGTTTAGTGTCATTGTCCTGTTGCATCACCCAACTTCTACCGAGCTTCAGCTGGCGGACAGCCACTTTGACGTTATACTGTATGATACCTTGATAAACCTGGGAATTTGTTGTCCCGTCGATGATTGCAAGATGTCCAGGTTCTGAGGCAGCAAACCAGCCCTAAATCATAAAGCTCTCACCACCAAACTTCACCATTGGGATGATGTTTTCACGTGGGTATGTGGTGCTCTCTTTACGCCATACATAGTGCTGCATGTTTTTACCAAATAAATCTTACTTTTGTCAGTCCGCAATACATTTTTCCAGTAGCGTTGTGCAGTGCCAAGGTGCTCTTTGGCAAACTTCAGGTGAACATAGATGTTAAATTGGAGAGCAATGGTGTACTCTATGACTGCTCAATGTTCTGCATATGGCAGACTCATAAACAGATACGTTAACCAGTTTCAATGATTTTTTCATGCCTTTAGCTTTTACTCTAGGGTTCTTTTTCCCTAATTTAGCATTCTAGGGAATACTAAAATCGACCCATTTATAAACAAATTGTCTAACTGTGGGCTGATATATGTATATGTATTTATGTATGTAAACTCTTTGAGACAACTGATTTGTGGACATTTTTTGTTCACATCAGCAGATACATTTTGAGAATAGCATGTTGTTTTCTATCATAGTATCTCTAAAACTCTCTCCAATCCCGTTTAATTAATTGGACTTCAGGTCTGCTAACTCTTGACTCCAATTAGCTTTTGTTAAACTGATTAGTCTACGGGTTCATATACTTTGATGTATTCTATATGGACAAGAACAATACAATTATTTGTGTTATTAGCATACCTGGGAACTTCTCGGCTCTGGCTACCCGAAGCCTTCCCTTGCGGGACGTGGCCAGGACTGCACACTGACGTCAGCGGGCGGTCCCGCCGTCAGTGGGCGGTCCTGCCGTCGACGGTGGGGGCATTCTGGCTGACTTCGGCAGCGTTCCTGCTGATGTCGGCGGTGTTCCCTCTGATGGCAGCGGGAAACACCCCCATTTAATGGAAAAATGGGTTGGGAGCGGGGCATCTCAAGACCCCGCTCCCACGAGAACCGGGTCAAATCTCCAGGTCAAACCGGGAGAGTTCCCAGGTATGGTTATTAGTTAAAGCAGTTTGTGGTTGTTCATTATTGTAACTTAGATGACGACCATATCATATTTTATGTCAAATTTATACATAAATGCTGGTAATGTCAAGGGGTTCACTTAGTTTTTATTGCCACTGTGTGTGTGTGTAGGTATGTATATTGGCTTCTATAAACCATCCACAATCATCATGTAAATATCAGGTATACGCCATATTCTCAAGGTTTTTACATTTGTTCCAACTTTTTCAATCTATTCCAGTATTTATATTAATTATTTTGCCCTTTTTCAATTTATCAATTTCCAAGCGCACAATTGCACAAGCACGATTATGCATGTGCAATGCCAAATGAACCAGATGTTCTTTATCTGTGTTCTCCTAAAGCTTATGCCAAAATCACAGACTGTTTAGAGTGAATTTATAATTACGGCCATTTGGTGTGTGTAGTTTACCATTTTCAAACAATTTAACGATTGGTTGTTTCACAGTTGGGTGACCGTGTTCATGACTATAATTCGCTAAACCACTATTTTGTGGCTGGTAAGACTCTTGTGGTAGAGTTTGAAATATGAAACTAAATTAAAAAAACATGGCACTCATTCTGGACTAAAAATATTAAAGTGAATGTGTTCCTAACTGAGGTCAATAACATTGTAAACATTGACTGCAATGGCACTTAGAACATAAAGATTATCTAATAAATTCAAATTATCCTTACCTGCAACAAAACAAACTCTCCAAAGCCCAGCATGAAGAGCCATCTTTACTTCGGTTGTCTGGTTTTGCTGCAGAACGATGCCTTCTTCCATATACATCCAGTAATCGGTGCTAACGGCGATGCCCACAAGCAGGAGACCACATGCTCCAAAGACGCTACTGAGTAGGGTCAATGCCCGGCTGCTGCAATTACTCATTCTAGAAGCCAGCTAGAACCCACTTCACAATGTTGAGGTTACCTACAGAGTAAGAAATGACCAGGGGGGGAAAAAACACTTTATTATTAACAGCGCAGCTCATATACTTTGCCTACCAATTCCGTTAAGCGGCAGTTAGGATCCTAATGGTTGCTTAATTATTATTGTTCTATTATTACTATAGCTTAATTATCTTTAACCACAGGCAGCTTAGGAGTATAATGCTGCATATTTCAGTCTCACTTGCTGTACTTGTGTGTGTCTGGATCACAGTCCCCACGCAGTACGATCCCTATATTGTTCCCCTAGGTTTTTAGGATCCCTATGCCACAAAATTTACCAGCCCCATTTTTATTGCATAAAACCAGTGAACCCAACGCATACGTTTAGTTGTTAAACATCAAATTTATACTGTAACATATTGAGTAACGCATCCATATGTTTCCCCGCCAAATGATTAATATCCTTTAAAAATATTAATTAATATTGCATATAATACCTGCGCTCAAACACATTACTTATATTTAGTATTGCATATACCTACAAATCACGTTTTTCAACATTCCCAGTTACTTGCCTGCCGTCTAAGCTTTTCCCAAAGCTAGAACTCGGTGAAATAACGCAATCGAAGATAAAAGGTGGCCGTCTCATGCCTCACGCTTCTCTCAACCTTTTATCTTAGACCGTGTACCCCCTTACTTCTTCTTCAACTAAAGGAATTAATGAGGATTGAGGCTAAAACTTCAAAGCCGAAGCAAATTTGCAATGCTGCTGAAAAAAAAAAATCTCATTTGGCTTTTTCTGGCTGTTTAAGGTATTAAGTAACAAACTAACACCTTGCATTGATTTTTTAATAGTTTCCTGCCAAAGCAGAGTTAGGGCGTATAATCCAAGTGGCATTATATTGAGGTTACCCAACCAACACTGAATTTATCACGAACACACGCCTTTAATTTTACATGGGTTTTTATATATCGAAGACACCAAATCCTTCATCTGCATACATTTTGCATGAAATGAAACTAGTAAATCCTCTTAAATTTTGGAATGGACTTTACTATCTCACAGGTATCTTAATCAGACATTATCAGCATTGTGGAATATTTGCTGGTTTATGGATACATAACAGAGGTTACATTGTTGGTCAACTTTTTTTCACATTTAAATAAAAAATGGGTCATGAATGCGTAAAAGTGAGAGTGGTTACAAAAATGACATCATGTTACACACATGTATATTTATAGACTTAAATGCATATGGGAAAAAGTGAGTGCCGCTAGGTCAAACGTATTTTTTGGATACCAACTACTAACTCACAAGGTTGATTTACTAAAACAAAATTTGCCCGGTCCCCTAATTTTATAATACCTTACTTCAGTTAGGACTCGGTTCTCATGGACATACCCGGGAACTCTCTGGGTCAAACCCGGATCCTCTGGGTCGTGGGAGCGGGGTCCTGACACGCCCTGCTCCCCGCCCATTATTCCTTCAAATGGGGGTGTTTCCTGCTGCTGTCAGCGGGAACGCCCCCAACGCCAATGGGAACGCCGACTGACGGCAGCGGGACCGTAGTGTGCAGTCCTGGACGCATCCCGCAAAGGGAAGGCTCCGGGTAGCCGGAGGCCAGAAGCTCCCAGGTATGCTCATGGAGCCTTGAATTTCAGAGCAAGCAATTTGTTCTTGTTTTTTAACGTGACTAAATGACCGGATCCTTTATGTGGTCCTTTTATTTGCTTTCTATGCAGTCCCCTCTGGTGGATGTATAGATTGTAACCTCTCGAGTAAAGCCCTCAAAAGCCCCTGATGGGGATCCTATGGGGATCTTTGTATAAAAGTACCACAAGGCAAGATGGTAGCTCATGGGCAGGGTTCGCAACTCTGTATCTCTAAATGGATATTTGTTGTGTGCCCCATTTAAATTGAGAATAGGTAGAATTCACATTAATGCCGTATTTATGAAAAGAAAAAAATATATAAATACCCAGAAAAAAGCAAAAATTCAAGCAAAAGTCCTGGGGTTGATTGTTCCTTTAAAGTGTCCTACCCTGGAAGACGTTACGAGGGAGCATGTAATCCAATTGTATACTTATAGAAAATGAATGCTTACATAGTGAATAAGAGAGACCTATTTATATCTGCAAAAGGTAAAGGCCGTGGTGATAATATATATTTGTCTATACAGCAGCCTTTAAAATATAAACCACCATAATAAAAATGTGTGGCGCACCACCTGCATTCTCCTAATACCCTCTGCTAAAACGCATACCTTTGCTGGATATAAACAGCTGAGTCAGCTGGAATGGCCCGTGTATTAATGTCACATCACATGACAACGAATGGTATTAACTCTGGAATTGTATTTTAACATCTTTGCAATCACAGAAGCCATTAATCCAGGGTTCCATAATACGTTGTTATAGAATTGTCTACAACGGGGTTCTTTGCTTCATTGACTAAGTTAAGTTTTTTTACCTATTTCTAAAAAAGTGTCAAATCAAAAAACACATAAATCTATGTAAAAGCAACCTATCGGATTAAGTCTGCAATTACAAAGGAAAATTTCCATAGCGATTCGGCTAAGGAGCGGCAGTGTTAATGATATCACTCACAGTGACCTCACATAGAAAGGAATGGAGATCCTGGGCATTAGCCTAGCAGCTGGCTGTGGTGCCACGTGCAGCGTTATAAGGTCTACAATAAATAATCTTATCTGTTGCAGTAAAAGTGTATGGAGACAAATCAGTGTATACTCCAGCAAACGGACACTCGCTCATTCTCTTCCCAACTCAAAACCACTTTATTTTAGAAGACTTCAGGGGGTCCTTTTTATCTTCATTTGAGGCTATACAGCCAGTTTACAGCAAGTCTCTACTTATCTACTCTCACTTCACTGTCCCATCTCAAACTCCCCTTCACGTAAGTTCATGCTACGCCCCTATCACTCGGCCCTCTCTTTTTTGCCAACCAAACCTACTTTCACCTCCTTTATCGCTTCATTTTCTCACAACCTTAAACGTTTCTTTGGTCGTTTTTGTTCTCAGGTTCACCCAGTTACTTTAAAATTGATCTCAATAAACAAGAAATCTTTGCACTCTCTTCTTGATTACCATCTTCTCTAACAGTCTGCTTTCTCACATACGTTCTAACCTCCCTCTTCAAGGCTCTGGTTACATTAAGCCACACGACGAGTTTTCTTCTTTCCTCTCACTTAACCCCTTGTCTCATTGATCCTAATCAGTTTACCTGGTCTCTCTCATGCACCCCTGTTTCAGCTCTAACATCATCAATCTCTCCATCACCACTGGATTCTCCCTATCCTCCTTCAAAAATTCAATCATAATTCCCATTTTCAAAAAAGTCATACAGTGACCATACAAGTCTGTCAAGCTACCATTCCATCTCTCTACTTCCTCCCATCTCAAAGACTCCCTAATGGGTTGTACGTATCCACCTGACTCTCTTGATTCAACTCTTAGAGCACTTCTACTAAAGTAACCAACAATTTACTCATTGCTATATCCAAGGCTCACTACTCTTTGCCAACCATTCTGAACCTTTTTAATGCTTTTAACACTTCTAGCCACCTTCTTCTTTTGACAACATCTTGGCCTCTGTGAAACTGTCCTTTCCTGGTTCATATCCTACCTCTCTTCAGTGTCTCCTTTTCTAGAAGCTCACCCTCTCCACTTGTCATCTTAGGTGGTGTAACACTAGTCTGTATCACTAATTACCTTGCCTAACTAGCTTGCCTAGCTAACATGTGTGCCTCAATGCGAACCATGCAAACATTTCCCCCCCCACAACCCCTCTCGTTCAGTCTATCTCCAAAGGCTGCTGGGTACAAACATTTCCCATGTTAAACCCTTCCTCAAACAAAATGCAACTGAAGCTCTTGTTCACACCACACTTCTCCTCAACTGTTTCCACTACTGCATCCCAATTTTATTCTTCATTATACCCACCTTGCCCCCTTACAATCCATGATTAATCCTGTTAGCAGTGCTAGCTGTATGTACACTTATGGATTCTATTTAAAACACCATTTTTCATTTCTTAAGTTGTTCCTCGTTTGTGTATATATTAATTTTCTCCTAACCACCTAACTGGTCCCTCTACTCATCTGATGATCTTCTCTTAGCGTAATCTTTACCTGTCATGCGCATACACAAAATGTATAGTTGATGGAATACCCTAAGCCACTCTTAGTGCCCATTACTATAATTTTATATATATTATTATTATATTTTATATTATTTTTTTTCTTCAAAACAATGTAGGGAAAGAAGGGAATTGTGTTTAACGTAATCGATGTAATGGAAAAATAAACATGTATGTAAGAGCTAGATAAAAACTTTGCTACAGAAGATACCATATTAGACTATTAGTGGTATTGATGCTGTTGATACAGACAAAGACACTGATAACAACCATAATTCAGCTTGAAAAGGAGTCTGATTACAAAACGTAAGTTTGTCTCAAAAAATCTTAAAGAATCTCAAGAGCTCTGAAGCGGTGAATGAACAAGCAAATGATGAGAGCTACTTCATGTAGCCTTGCAGAAAAACTTGAGCATTAGTGATGAATAAATGGATATTAATAGTATTGAATGAGTCGTATGAGTGGAATGACTTTGTTTATTGAAATAATGCTTTCAAGTTATTAGGAAGGGGTGGCATATTCATGGGTGCGTGTGTGGCGTGTTATCCTCTTAGATGAACTAGAATGAACCACTCCTACTTAAAGTGGATCTATAATCCACAAACGAGTAGATGATAGGACCCACTACATGTAAGTATTACACTTTATAAGTGGATTGTGGTAGCCAACTCAGTAGCAAAGGTAGATCTTTTACTTTCCTGAAGGTTACAGGTTCTAGGTCCTGTCAAATATGGCAGCCTGAGACTTCACAGCTTAGTCACTGACCATAAATATTTTTTTTTATCTCTCCGCTATCAAACCGGACGGCACAGAGATAATAGGGGGAAATGTAATCTTTCAAATAATGATTCATCTTACTATCCAACTGGTTAGGACAACGTATGTGTGAGAAATTACCCCTAAATAATTACACCTTGTAGGTGCACAATTACTAGAAGATTTCTAAACAAGATAAGGTAAAACTGATATAAGGACACTTGAGTTGAGTCAGTGGAACTTCGATCAATTTGGCAGCTAAGTTCAAACGATTGAATTGACAAGTTGCTCATGGTCAACAGATCACACAAGCCATGTTGAGAAGGTTGTCTATGTAATGATGCGGTGGACTCATTAAGACAACATACAGGTACATTTCTAAATATAACTAATTACAATGTTCGATTTAGGAACAAAGTGGTAAAACTCCTGATGATTACTTCACTTCTAGTACCCAAATTTGTACCTCATCACTTCTTGGATCAAGAAGCTCTAAAATACTATTGTTTATTCTATTTTATACTAATAGTTTATACCATTGTTTATCTTTTATCGCCCGGTATGTTCTGCTTTTCTAAATATATCCAGACCCTTTTTGAGGGCATCCAGTTGTATCTGATAGACCAGAGGCAGTGAATCTCATACCCTGTATTGTCCTTACTTTAAATAAGGACAATACAGGGTATAATAATCCCTTCCTTTGTTGTCTACATTTGCTCGTCTGGTCTCACAGGATGACCTCTTGTTCCGTGTACATTTCAGTTAATGAACAGTTCACCGGAGAGCTCTTTATATTTGGCCTTGTATGTATCTATCCAACATTATATTATCCCTTCTAAGACGCTGTTTTTCTAGTGTATATACAGAGCATATATACATTTAAATGTGTGTAAATATTGGGGTCTCTGCAAGGTTCCCCCATGCATTTGTAAGGGGGACATCATGAAACTTTTAAGAGACCATGCAGCAAGCATATGCATCGACATATTGCACATGAAACATTGATGTTCGCTTTTAACCCCGTTATTTGAAAGGACAGTGAATGTAACTGATCAAACATCAACTATAAAGCGGCTTGATTTAAAATATATTGAAATAAAAGCATTTTGTGGTCTGCAATACAAGACCATTTTGAGTCCACAATCTTTGTGTCCTAAGGCACCCAATTATTACCAAAGTGAAAATTTTGCAGTTAGCGGATACATAAAACCAATCAATAAACAGATAAATACTCTTCATTGTGACCTCAACGCCTCCACTGCATCGAACAGAATCAACCCCATCAAATTGTATTTCTTCTTTATGATCCTTAAACATGATGTGTCATTGGAAATAATCCAGGCAACATAAAGTGGAAAAGTGGTTTTGCAAATTAGAAATAGGTTTCTTTCTACTATTTCCTCCCAAATGGAAGATAGTGCTTTCCTTGCAAATATAGTGATTGAACGCATGCAATTTTTTTTTTTTACAAGATTTGCACTCCTGCACATTTCCTGCTAAGTTTGCATGCGTTGTGCAATTTTCTGATGTAAACCGAGCGCTTGGTGCGATCCCTTGTCCCTCAGGCACACTTTCGGAGATAGTAGTGACAAATGATAGATCTAAGCATTCTCCAACTATGCTTTAAAGTAGGGATGTGATTTCTTGCTCATAAGCAACTAAAACTACAGATTTTTTACTGCTTTTGCTGCAAGGCATTGCATATGATACAATTCTGTTTTTGCTAGCAACATATAGGCTAATGTAATAAAAAAAAAAAAATACTGGGCATGAGCCTAACTCGAACAAGTATGACTTACAGTCTGGTCGGAGGAGCTGGTAAAATGGATTTCGAAGCCTATCTGGATCCTACAGGGTGCTTGGAGTAAGGTGCATCCAAGGTCAAAGCTTTGCTTAAGATATTTAATAAAGAAGTATTGCGCTTACAAGAACAAGTAGAATGCTTGCTGAAGAAACTTAATACATTACTTATGAGTAAGTGCCAGCAAGTGCCAGTAAGTGCCAGCACAGGCACAAAACACGTTAAACCAAGCAACATTTCCTTCCTGAATCCCAGAGACGAGGGGACATGGCCTAAGGGGGGCATGGCAATGCACGCTAAGGGACCCTGCAGCATTGAGCTCTAGGCTACCCAGTACAGATAGAGGGTAGTTTGAAGCGAATTTACGCGTGTTTAGGCTGTGTTAGATATACACAATTAAAATGCAATCTGTGCGCTGTGCATAGGCAGTATTTTCATGCCGGCACAGACCTGAATTTCATGGGACAGGACCCAAACTTCAGGACTGTTGGCAGGTAAGCAAGACTGACGGAAACTGTTGGTTTCCAGTTCCAGTTCTAAAAAAACCTCCTTCACCTTTACACCGAGAACATACAGAGAACATTTTGAAGCTGCAGTAGACCCAAAACCTAGTCAAGCAGTGTTTCATCGCATTTTTTTTCCAATACTTACCTCATGTCTTTTTTATAGCATTTAGATTACTACATGCGAGGAAGAAAAATTATTGGATAAAACTAGGTGGTTTTAGTATGGAAAACCGAATTGCACCTTGGAAATAAGAAGTTGGGTGCACGTGTATTATTAAGAAATGCCAAAACCTCTGAACATTTTGCATCAGTAACCTGGTCATTGTTTTTTCCTTCTACTCCTTAGGCTTTTCTTTCTTAAGTTGATATTTATTTAGTACACATTTTAAAACAAATCTTAACATCTTAAAAAAAGTGTAAAATTAAGATCCCAGTCAAACAAAAGAGGGAACTCGATTGACCTAACTTGATTACTTTCACCTACATCATCTCTGCAAGCAGCACATAGATCCATTAATAAGAGTTCAGCTGAACGAGTGCTGGAAATCATATAATTTTCAGCTGAATATACTGACAGGTGTTAAATTGAAATTAACTACTATTGTTAATAAAAAGCTCCTCTCCCCACATCTAATTACAAGAGTAATTAACTAAAAAAAACAGCATGTGACTCCCTATCTTGGTCCACTCTAAGCATGGTGGAGTGGCTGTTAAGCTGCTCCTTACAACCTCTTTATCCAACCCAAGCGCAAAAAACATAGAGGGCACGCATAGTGCCCCCTGTAGTATACTGAAGCAGGGGCTTCCTGTTAGTCTGTAATATATGATAATATGTACATTATGCAGATGGCATTGTGAAGTCAGCACATGGTCAGCTCAATGGAATTAGAAGTGGAAATGCTGTGGAGGGTTGACATCAGAGGTTGCATTTTTCTATCCATATGTCTCTTCTTAAACCCCAACCACTGAAGGCAAAAACAAAGCAAGGAGGAACCCCCGGCACTAAACTGTCAAAGCAGTTACGAAGGAAAACAAAAAAAGCAAGTCATGAGACAGAGGACAGCAATGACAATTCTTTCAATATGGCTAGAGCGTTGATGGTCTTCCTGCATATTCATAAACAGTGCTCCAATTTTGTGTGTAGAAGATGCATTCACAGCATTTACTTAGGAGACTACTGCTTCATGCTTCAAAGTGTCCCCCTGAGATCCAACCATAATATTTTAGTAAGCAGCAAACTATGCAGTAATTAATTAGCCTAAGCAAGAACTAAACAAATTGTCCATGTGCATTATCACCATGGCAAAATGTTTAAACTAAAGCTGCTTATAGCATGGTCTTGTTCTTTTTAAAAGTTTCTACTTATCCGTGATATTTAATTTAACCCCATCAGGATCTGAATGGAATTCTGGGTATTCTCTATCCCGCAGTGTCAATGTTGACGCTGCAGGTAGCGTTGTCCAATGTAACAGAGACCTTGCTGGGGTCTCTGTTGACCCCCTGCTGCTGATCATTCATGGAGAGCCCTGCATCATGATCATTGTGTGATCAGCACCTTAAGGCCAGTGTTAGCAACAGGATTCCAAGGCAGATGACTTGGGAATCATTGGGCACCGGGAAATTAACCTTCTTCCTAGGGAGACAAGTCTAAAGTGGTGCCCGCCCCTGGGACATTTAACTAGTGTCAGATTTGACCTATTAGGACCTAAATCACTGTGACCCTAATCACCCCTAATGTCTCTTCTTTCTAAGAGATCAGAATCGTTTTTTTGTAAACATACAATACATGCTTTTTAAAATGGGGAAATATGGGGGGGGGGCAAAGTGTATTCTTGCCTGGGCAGCTATTAGGTCTTACAACACGTTAAGCGATTAAAGGAACCAAATAACTATACAAAGTAAAGGGATATTTGAAGTAATATCGTAAAATCATAAGTAGTTCACTTTACTTTATAAGAGAGAAGCGTGGGGCCTACAAAGACCCTAAAGGGATCTCTAGTTATGCTCTCTGATCTGTCTGATCAAGCAGAACAAACAAATATGTAAAAGCATGCAAACTATCATGGTATAGTATAGTGGATAAGGAAGCCTTCTGGCTCTTTTAGTTTCTGCCATAATATAGAAAACCTATGCATGTGGGGTATAACTGAAACATCCCTTACAAAAAAATTACCGTATATTCCGGCGTATAAGACGACTTTTTAACCCCCAAAAATCTTCTTAAAACTGGGGGGTCGTCTTATACGCCGGGTACTTACCAAGCCGGAGGTTCCCACGAAGCCACCAATCTCTCTAATCACTACGCGCCGGCTATTGATGCCGAGCGCAGGGATGCCGTCATGTCCCGGCGCCCGGCATCAATTGCCGGCGCGTAGTGATGAGGGAGCAGGGAAGCCCGAGGTCTGGCACTTCAGACCTCGGCTTCCCTGCTCTCTAATCACTACGCGCCGGCTATTGATGACGAGCGCAGGGATGCCGTCATGTCCCGGCGCCCGGCATCAATTGCCGGCGCGTAGTGATGAGGGAGCAGGGAAGCCCGAGGTCTGGCACTTCAGACCTCGGCTTCCCTGCTCTCTAATCACTGCTCGCCGGCTACTGATGCCGAGCGCAGGGATGCCGTCATGTCCCGGCGCCCGGCATCAATTGCCGGCGCGTAGTGATGAGGGAGCAGGGAAGCCCCAGGTCTGGCACTTCAGACCTCGGCTTTCCTGCTTTCTAATCACTACGCGCCGGCTATTGATGCCGAGCGCAGGGATGACGTCATGTCCCGGCGCTCGGCATCAATAGCCGGCGCGTAGTGATTAGAGAGAAGGGAAGCCGAGGTCTGAAGTGCCAGCCCTCGGGCTCCCACATGAATGGAAGACAGAAGATAAGGTAAGAGATGGAAGGAAATGGGGAGAATACAAACGGTCTGTGTATATATATATATATTCATGGTGTGTATTATTATATATAAATATATATATTATAATACACTGGGTGTATCTATATATATATTATATTAATTATATAATATAGATCATAAACTGGTGTGTATAAAATATATTTTATTTATATTTATATACATATACTGTGGCATAATATTATTATATATATAATACCACACTGGTTTATAGATATATATTATATATATAATATATATATATACACACTGGTGATGCATATATATTAATATATATATATAATATATATACACACTGGTGTGTTGTATATATATTTATATACTATTATATAATACATAGCGTGTGTAATATATATATATATATCTATAATATATATATATACACACACATATATATTATATATGTGTGTGTGTGTAAGGGGAGTGTATGTATGTATATGTCTGTATAACAACCAGCAAATCACCGGTAAGGTACATCGCTTGCCGCGACTGGCTGGTTGTTGTACGCTGGGTAGAGGGGTAGTCCTATACGGCGAGTATAGTCCAAAATCTATATTTGGACTGTAAAAGTTGGGGGTCGTCTTATACGCCCAGTCGTCTTATACGCCGGAATATACGGTACTGCAGTTTTTCTGTAATACTTTTACTGCAGTATTACTGCACATTTACTGCAGTTTTACTGCATTTGTACAAAAGTACAAATGCAATAAAGCTGCAGTACATTGAAGTACAACTGTAGGTTTGCAATATAAAAAAAAAAGTGCGGTAAATGTGCAGTACAGTGAAGTACAAATGCAGTAAAACTGCAGTAAATGTGCAGTAATACTGCAGTAAAAGTGCAGTATTGCAGTTTTTTCATGTCCAAAAAATAGCAGTATTACTTCAGAAAAACTGCAGTAATTTTTCGTAAGGGATGGGGGTTGCTGAATTAAATGAAACATACATTGAATTATTTTCCAGCGGTGGTATCAGAAAAGGTTGGTGGGAAAAATGACCTCTTAAGGTATCTCCTTTCCCTATAGGAAAAAAGTAAATACTAATTCACATGTAAACTATTTTTTCATATTTAATAAAAACTATGATTGAGAAAATGCATTTTTTGTTTTTTATTTCCTTTTATTTGCCAACCTGTCCCACAGTTATGCACATCTGCCCCTGATATGCCTTATACCCCCTGTATGCCACTCTGCCCCCCCCCAGAAATGCCTTATAACCCCTATGCCCCCTCTGCCTCCTTGATATGCCACTCTGCCCCCTAGACTTACCAGTGTGGGTAAGTGAGTCGGGGCAGGCGGTGGACATCTTAAAGTGACACAGCTGAAATATCGGATGAATTTTGTGACTAAGGTTCTCCCTATCTCATCCTCAAAATGGCTGCCTAAACCATCAACTCAATTAGCAACTTAAAAATAAGGGAGAAATAAACTAATGGCGAGAAACAATAATGCGTTATGCGTTATAAGTAGTTATACTGGCTGCCACAGCACACATATACAGAAGATTTCTAATAAATTGTCATTTATTGTTTTATATAGCGTCATCATATTCCATAGTGCTGAGTTGCCTATGTGAATTTATTAACAGATCATTTTTTACTGCAACATGGTCTTTGGGAAAAGTGACAGATCTGCTTTAAGGAGGCACTAAATATTTTTTCACTATTACTAAATAATTTTTATCATACCTGATATTCAATTTGGTTTAGCTAATTTTGTCTTTTTGTAAAGACAAAAAAAATATACAAAACCTTTTCACTTCCTTAAGAGGTATTGCTCTGCTCCAGGTAGCTACAGCCACCTGTTGGATGGGGTACAGAGGGTTACTTACCAACATTGGATCCTTTCGCCTCCAGGAGAATATAGAATGTATAGTATTATGCACAGGGCTTCCCTTATATGTTGAATGCGGGCCTTACGTCATGATACATCACATAGGCACATTACATAGCCAGAGGTATGACATCACATAGACAGAGGTATGACATCACTGGGTTTTTCCTGTCTTCAGGTATCAATGTCCTTGATTTACAATGTTCAGAGATGCATCCCAACCTTTTATATCTAAATATTGGAAAGACACCACTACTACGTCATTACAATTTTGAACATAACTAAATTCATCAATGGAATTTGTTTGAAATATTAAATTTCATGTAAACCTCAAGAAAGCTGAGATCCGAGTCTCTCAAGTGGCAGCATTCGCATTGAGTTATGAATTCCCCGTCCTGAAGTTCTTTCCCTTCTACAAGCTCACCTTTATATGTACAATATGCAAAGAAGAAGGGAGAGAAAAGTAAGTTTGCATCATTGGGGCACTAATTCTTTCCGAACGTTGTGGACATTGCACCCTTAACGTCCCCTTAAATTTGAACACCTAGCTGAGTCACTCAATAAAGAACAACTTGTGAAGAAAGCCTACATGTGAATGCTTTGTGAGACCCATTGTACGTCGGCTTTGTGGCATTTTTTTATCTTTCTGCATCAGTCTGGATAACTGAAAATTTCGGTTTCCAGGTCCTCTATTTCCAAATTCCTACAAATGGTAATTAGAGAAGCTATAATTCTGGCAGGATTGCAGTCCTTGACGACAAGAGTTGGACATTGTTGGTTGTAAGCCATGTGTAGTAAATGAAACTGAATTATTAAAATTAAAATACAAATCAATCATTACAAGAACTTGTTAAATGACATAGTTTACAAGTTCATTGAAATTCACCTATAGCTTTTGTAGAATGATGCGCCATGTTGCATTAAATGTTACTGTTAGTACGACTGTGATGGCTTATACGTTGCAATGGTCTACTTGGCCAATACTACACATGCTGTAAATGCCTTTTTAAAAAGTTGTCAATAACTCTTTAATATAAAGACTGCGCATAATGGCCTATTAATTGTGGGTATAAAATGACCCCATTATTTGGGCCTAATTAGCATTCCTTAGTTCCCAGGATTTAAAGGCATTATTGACACCTACACATAAGCAAATGTAAACCATTAAAGAATCGTCTTCTCACCTTTTTCCGGCCTTGGGATATATTAATCTCTTCTATGGATAACAACGCAAATATTTGGTGCCAAGTTACCAGGTATGCAGTTTTGGGAGTTGAAGTCACCATTAGTGAGATTCAATCAGAAATAGGACACAAGCAACAGCTACAACAAAGAGGCCAATGTCTCTCCGCTAATGTCACAAGATATCTGACAGCTATCACTAAGAATAAAAACAATGTAATGTATTTTGGTTTATCTAAAATTTGGACCACGCAAA
The DNA here is from genome assembly GCA_009364415.1 of Spea multiplicata. Classification (NCBI taxonomy): domain Eukaryota; kingdom Metazoa; phylum Chordata; class Amphibia; order Anura; family Pelobatidae; genus Spea; species Spea multiplicata. Next base: position 107,606 of record VKOC01016414.1, read on the forward strand.
ACAGCTGTCTAATTGGAAGTAATAAAGTACCTAAATCAGCTCTATAGATGTATCTGCTATTGTTTAAATTGTAAAAGAAAAATGGCCCCAGTGAAAGCTTGCGGCTTACACAGGCTTAATACAAAGCTAGAATTGTTGCCCCTTCTTCCTTTAAGAACTGGTGTAACTTAGTTGGGTTTGTGGGCCTCTTTGCTCAGACATGATTTTCAGCTCAGTTCACAAATGTACAATCTGATTCAGGTCAGGGCTTCGTGACGGCTATCCCAATACTTTCATTTTGTTGTCTATAAGCCATTACAATTTAGGAGGTATGCTTAGAGTCATTGTCCAGCTGAAGGTCCCAGTTTGCGACCAAGTTTTAACTTTCAAGCTGATTTCTTGAGATGTTGCTTCATTATTTCTACATAATATTATTTCCTCATGGTGCCCTCTATTTTCTGAAGTGCACCTGTTACTTTTTTCACCAAACCCCCCCCCCCCACCTCGGGACCATGTTCTTCGGATTAAATGCCTCACCCTTTTATCTCCATACATAGTGCTGATCATAGTGTTGATCAACAGTTCAATTTTCTTATTTTTCTGACAAGAGAACACACCAGGTTTTCGTCCTGGTGGTCACCTGTAAACTTCATTCTGGCTTTTTTTGTGCTGGTCTTGGAGTAGGGGCTTCTTCCTGGCATGACAGCTTTTCAGGCCATAGCGATATAGAAATCTCTTAATGGTAGATGTAGATACTTTGGTACCTGATCCCTCCAACCCTTTCACAAGCTCTGTTGTTGTCTTTGGGTTCAGTCTCAAACCAAAGTACGGTCATCCCTGGTACTTAATTTGTGCCCCCTTTCTGAACAATGCAGTGTCTGTGTAGCCCCATGCTTTTTATATTTGCATACAAATTCTTTGCACTGTTGATCTCGGTACCTGCAGCTGAAGGACCAGACTCTCTGAAGTCCACAGTTTTGGATTTTCCCGTGGTATCAAGAGCAAAAAGTTAATGGGTTTATAAGCCGGCCCTTAAATACAGCCATATCTGTCAATTAACTCCTAATTATGACAACTGGCCAGAAGATCCTAAACAGGAAGTACATCAATTTCTGGAATCTTACACATTGTTTAAAGACACAGTCAACTTGGTGTATGTAACGTTTTGACCCACTGGAATTCTGATATAGTGAATTAAAGCTGAAATAATTCTGTCTGTAATCGATTGAACAAAGTAGATCACAAAAGAAATGTATTGTGTAGAGAAAACTTGTGTTTGAATGTCTTTAGCCTAGCTGTATGAACACTTTCTACCTTGTCCCCATGGGTTTTAATACCTTACAGCATGTATGCTCATGTATGCTCATTGTACTTGTCTCGCTGCTCCACTGCCAGTACCTTACAGGATGGACAATCTGCCCCCAACTGCTAAGGCAACAGATCTGAACCAGCAAAGGAGGCAAACATGATTAACGGCTGCTTGTAGACATTGAGCTAACCCGGAAGTTAAGTGAAGAGTTACTCACAGGTCAGCTGAAACACTAATGTGTTAAAAATACCTGATTAGCAATTTTATAGTCACACTGAAAATTTGGAGACGAAACCAGAAACTACTCGATAATCTGGCCAAAATTTTGTAGTTGTGAAGAAATATAAATGGAGACCCAGAAAGTATTCTTGCCTGCTGTGCCATCTGGTCTAGGATCGGCCCTGTATGTTACACATACATACCCAAACAGTAGTTACAATGTTCATGTAGGCAAACCAAAAAACATTTCATGCAGTAATTCCTTTAACGGCTTAGAATTAAGTTGTTTGCAGATTAATCCTGTTCCTCTGAAAAAGGTAATTCAATTTATTCTTAACCAATGTTCATTAGGTTGCCATTTCCATAAACAGTCAAAACTTGACTGTCTTCACTGCAAACAACTGCTTTGTTTCCATTTGAAGTTTGGTTCTTCTTGATCTAATAGGTTCTACCTCTCTATATTGCTTCTTTGCAGGGTAATATATGTGCACATTATGATAAGGTCATCTCAAGTGTTTCAGCTAGAATAAATCAATTATAACTACTTTATAGTGATACTACTACATATAAGGTTGAATGACCAGAATAATATTCAATGACTATGAAAATGTTGTAGTTATCAAACATTTTTCTTGTTATTATGTATTATTTATACAATATACATTATTATGTTTGTTTTTTCTCTCTAAACGCTAGAAAAAAAAAAATGCCCTCCTTGTTCCCACATCTGCGTTTCTGCTGACACGTCATATGACCACCTGTGATGTCATGATGTATGCAGCATATAAAAAACCACCACGTGGAGAGTAACTGGCGGTTTTCGACCAGTTTCATGCACGCCATTTCTTCAACTATTACTGTAGAAATAGGCAAAAGCCATATTTTTTCCTCACACAAGCAATTTTCAATACTCTGCACCACTCTACTTGTAGCATGAGTATCTTTAGCAACTAAACTCTGACCTAAAGAACCTACGGTCTTCTTATATAGATAAAATTGATCATGTTCCAGTTGCAATCCCTTGTTTATGTGACATATCAGTGGGAAAACTGGCTCTGGGTCCCATAATTCATTGGCCACATTATAAGCCGCTTATTTTAATTCATTATTATATAATTCATTATTCAGTATTATATTTATACTGGTATCAGATAAATGAACTTGTGACACTCACTTGAAAAAACTGATTATATTAATTAATATTAATTAACATTAAACACACCCAAGACATGCTAAGTAGAATTTCCACCGCCGATGTGGGTCATCCATAAATTTTTGGATAAAACATATGGATATGGAATTTTGTGCTTGCCTTGGAAACTCAATGGGTTAATTAGCAAACGGGTCCAGGGCCCATGCAGTGTGCAGATATGATTCAGCCCAAACTGCTGTACTAGGGAGCTATGAGCCATGAAGGGCCATGCAGCGATGCGGTCTTATTTTCTTATGCAGTCCCGGGGAGTATCATAACCAATGGAAATGATTATGGGCATCCTCTGTCCGGGAATATTCATCACACAATGTAGAGCTAAGCCTCCCAACACCAACATTTTTTCTAGTTAATCCTCTGCAGTAAGAATCATCTCCCTACCTGCACATCGCATCTCACCAGTACCATACCTTACGTCCAAATTCACTGAATCCAATGAGGAATTGAAGCTTTTCCTTTCCTTAATTGCTGCATTCCCTCTCGCCGTCACTTCTTCCATATAAAGTCTACAATGTCCTCTGTTCTCCCCTGTTTATATTTCACAATAACCAACCTTGGTCTTAATCTTTTACATTAACCAACCATGACTGACGTACAAAAAAAAAATTATGGGTCACCATCAATTATTGATGGTTCCCACACTTTTTTACATGTACTCCTCCTCTACCTAAAAAGAACTCTCTTAGGGGAATGTCTCAACCCTTCCACCATGAGACATGCTAAAATGTGCAATAAATGACTTCGATACTCATCTATAAGAGTATTTTTACTATGCCCCTGTATAACACATAAACAACCAATTTTAAACATCTATACCTAATTTACTATACATATATGATAATAAATGCGTATAACATGTGACTACATTATATAAATGTTTATAAATATATAAACATCCATATACCGTATATATATAATATACATAGCACAAAAAACTATAAACATACACACCATACACGGGCACACACACACATACACACATTTATTTATATAGAGCGAGATAATTATACAAGTACTTTTTAGCTAAGCAGGCAAACATTTATATGCCAGTTAGTGGATAATTATATGTTATACATGAATCCATTCCACAATAAATCTCTGCTGGGCTAAACTGAATCCCTGCTCCACACACAGCATTCGCTCTGCACATTTACATTCCTATAATGTTGCCCAGACATCCCCATCGCCCTAGCACAGAAATCTTCACAATATGCAGATACATAGAGCCAGGAGGCAAGCAGAATATCAACCAAAATAATGCAAGCTACTGCATGCAACAACAACAACAACAACAACAAAAAGCAGGATTAAAAAGGAAATTTAACTCAACTGATCAGCACTGTGATTAAAACCTTGAAGAGCCAGGATCAAGGGTTTAACCCCGTCTGATGCACACACAGTGCAAATGTTCTTCTTCAGGACCAAGCAGTGAAACCAAACATTATTAATAACAGAATGCAGTATGGTCTCATCATCTAGATCTGTAAGCCAAAATGCTCACCTTTTTCTTGTTGGTTTATGATCGGTAGCCTCTTCTTAGCATTATGCTTATTGAAGAAAAAAAAAAATAAATGATTAAAAAATCTTATTCAAAGAAAAAAAAATAGTTTTCAAGCACCTCAATAATGCTTTCTGCATAGAATCCTGGATGAGTTTTCTTTTTGGATCTTCTCTTGTCATTAGAGTCTCTGATCTCTGTCCAGATACTAGTTATATTGTGACATTGTTGCTAGATTTAGCTGTGCTCGAAACAGAGTGATCTTCTGGATACATATATTGGAGTAGGTATGGATTTGTATGTAAGATGGGGGGGGGGAGGGGATGGCCACTGGATATTGCAGCTTGTTAAAGTCTAGGTACTGGAAAGTCACTGGTGCCAGAATAAGACTTAAGGGGACCTGTCTGTAGCAGGGGGAGGGAGCTTCTCATTTTGTATGCAAATCAAAAAAGGGAAGAAGAAGGGATGTAATAAAAATATATAATCTCTGTGTCATCATTATCTAGTATATGAAGAGGTGCTCAGATTCTCTCTTCTTGTTTAGCAGCTTGTGAAAAAAGAAGGATGGCTGCAGTGATGTGGGAATCATCCACCGCTTTTGCAAGATCAGTTAGACTCCTTGGTCTATCCTGAGGTTCCCATTGTCTTTCCTCTACACAGCTTTTCAGGAGGACTCTCTACCCTCTGAGTGGCCAAGAATTCACAATTTCCCACTCCCCCTCCCCTTCTTTCTTCATCAGTGTGATGTCAGAGGGAGCTCTCTTAAAGAGACAGCTGGTTTTCCCCTTCACCATCATCTGCATCCGCATTAAGGTTTCCTGGTCATACCTGCCACCCGTGAGAACTGCAGTGCAAAAACTACGCTAATAAAGCACTGCCTGAGGACAGCCAGCCGCTGGCTTATAAATATCAGCCGCATGCATGCTGTTAGGGTCAAGGCTACATAACATGCAGCAAAATAAACCGATAAAATGCTGGCAGGAGATCGGATTAAGAATACCCGTGGTCTTTATTTGTTGTTTTCATAAGTAATATAAACAAAAAAAAATGCTTCTATCGATAACAACCAGGAATTTTACTATTTGAACGAATCACTTTTGGTAGTGGGTCGCTGAGGTTGGTGCGGTGGATGCCCTGTACCAAGCGCTTCACAAAGCAAATAAATGTTGTGGAAATAAATGCTAACTATTACGACCTTACACTAGCCTCTATCGGGGTCACTTGAAGTCGTATTACCCCGATCAGATGTAATGAATTGGTGTAGATTTTTTTCTACAGTTATTTTCCTTATGTTATTTATATACAATGCAATATACAGATAAGGTAATAAATAACCTGTGGTGATCCTGGCCAGGCTAGGTCTGGTCATCTGGTAATAGCCCACTGGACATTTGCCCAGTCTGCCAGTGCTGGTCACCTTTACTGCCGCTCATGCAAAAGATCTGTTAGTGTGCGACTGCCAGCTACACAACATACATGAAAAAGAACTGATAAAATACTGACGACAGTTTGGATCAAAATTAGCTGTGGTCTCAGAGTCTTTGCCCTCGTCTCAGGATGAAGGGGCAGATAGTCGGGGGGGGGGGGGCTTGTTCATATACAACCCAATTGGTGCTTTTGATATGTTATGGCTGATCTCCATGCTTGATACTCAAATGTATCTTTACATGACAAGTCAAGTTTCCTTGAGGATTGAGTCAGTAACCTATTTGGCGAGTAACTATATAGAAACCACAATGTGCTATTAAAGGGTTAATATTTTGAGTGTGTCAGGGTCAGCTCAATTAGAAAGTAAACCATATAAAAGAATCATGCAATGCCTCTAGAATAAAAGGATCCTGCACAGAGCCGGCCTTAAGTGTTCTGGTGCCCTGTGCGGACTACTCCTCTGGCGCCCCCATCCCAAAAAAAAAGAGGAAAAAAATCTCCCCCCCTCTGCCCCTTCTCACTATCTACTCCCCTGCCCCTTCTAACTATCTACCACATCTCCCTATCCTTACTTACCTTGTTGCCGGAGTACTGCGGTGGGAGCAGGAGGCGCCTGTCTTCCCGCTCTGCACGCTTCACAGCTGAAGCATGAAAGGCCGGCACCGCGACGGAGTCACGAAGAGTGAGGGGCGCCGAGCGGTTACTGAAAACGTCACGAGTGACCGCTCAGCACCCCTGCCCGGGACTTAAATTAAAACTTTATTTAACATGGAGGAAGTTAAAAAAAAAAAAAAACTCCGATGTTTCAATTTAAGTCCCGGGCAGGCGCCCCTGTTGCCATGGCACCCTGTGCGGCAGCAAAGGTCGGACACCCCTAAGGCAGGCCCTGGTCCTGCACTAAATTGAAGGTGATCGAGAAAGGCAGGGGGCTGCTGGAAAGGGAAATTTCATTGTCGTAAATGTTGCAAGCAGAAGTCTGAAAATCTCAAAGTGAGATGAGCAGATGGTTTTTTAACTGAAGTCGAGTTGGAGAGGATTGTGGCTATACCAAGCATACACAGAGAGCGAAAGCATGAAATAAGGGGTCAAGGTCTTAACTCGAAACCACGGGGCCCTGGTGCGAAAATTCCCCCTGGGTCCCCCCACTTCAACAGCTAGTCTGTGCCATCGTTGCCCCTCATCCCCCTCCAGCATACAACACACAAATTATACACAGTTACTCATACTCACTAACATACACTCTACCGCACCCACTTATACATCCATGCTCACACAAACATACAATTACACATCCATGCGCACACGTACACGAGTACACATTCATGCCCACACACACAAGTACACATCCATGCTCTCTCTCACACACATACACACACAAGTACACATCCATGCTCACACACGTACACATCCATGCTCACACACGTACACATCCATGCTCACACAAACTCGTATATATCCATGCTCACACAAATATGTACACATGTAAACATTGCATGCTTGCTCACACAAACACGTACACATGCATGCTCACACACGCATACACATGCATGCTCACACACGCATACACATGCATGCTCACACACACAAGTACACATCCATGCACACACACATAAATACACATCCAGCTCATATACATATATATATATTTATACACTATATATGATATATACCGCTACATGCATACATACAACCTCTCTCGCGCCTCCGCTTACCTCTCACCGCTCCTGCAGCTTTCTCTCTGGCACACACTGTGAGGGCAGCCTCGGTTTCACCGCAAGGTCACGTGACCTTCGATATGCTCCTGTCTCCCCGTGCCGGTTCACAATAGTTTAGAAAGGGCACTTCTGACCTGGATCACTGCGGTCCAGTTCGGAAGGGCCCTTTCTAAACAATATTGAACCCGAACAAGGAGACAGGGAGAAGGAGCCGCATCGGGCCCCCTAGAGGCGCGGGCCCCCTGTAATTATGCCAGTGTAAGGGGTTTTAAGAAAAAATGTTGGTGCGCTAAGCTAGTCTCAGGCTCAAATAATGCAAATGTGTAATATGAGGCCTACCAAACAGATGTGAGCATGCTACAAATACAGTGTATTGGCTGTTCAATGTATACAAAAATAAAAACTGTCTGCGGTAAACATACCGTATTTTCAAGATTATAAAACGATACCCCATAATCTGAATATTAATGTAGGAAAAAAAGAGAAAGCCTGAATATAATAATACGACCCTATAGGAAAAAAGTTTTACTAGTAAATGTAAATTCGTGTACTAGTTGTCAGAGAGAATTCCCTGCAGCGGTGCGGGGAACTTTCCTCTCTGACATCCGGGGAAGGTCTGTGCGATGGACGCAGACAACCCCTGCTGTTAACGGCACCTCCTTCCAGCTGCAGTGGAAGTTGCCTACGTGAATCACGTAGACGTCTACACTGCCCCGACTACACACCAGGGAGTCAGAAGGGGGGCATAAGACAGGAAGATCCGGGTCCCCTGCAGCGCTGCAGGGCATCTGGATCTTAGTCTCACAGTGAGACCTATTTGAGGTTTGATTATAAGACGACCCCGGGTATAAGACGAGGGGTATTTTTCAGAGCATTTGCTCTGAAAAAAACCTTGTCTTTTAATCGAGCAAATACGGTAATATAAATGAGAGGTTTTGGTTATATGAATTGGCCAAAGCATAATTAAGCTCACCCACCACGTCAAGGCACACTCGCAATAGGGTGAGAACCTACTCTCACCTCCTACATAGCGGGCACACAAAGCAGTTTATACTGCTACCAAAACCTTGGTTTTGGGTGAGCCTAATTATGCTTTGGCCAATTCATATAACCAAAACCTCTCATTTATATTATGTTTATATATTTGTTGCCAACTTTATTAGGGCAAGAAGCACAGACAGTTTTTTTTTTAATTACATAGTGAAACTGAGCTCTGGATATCTTACACTGTATTCATACCTGGGAACTATCTGTGTTTTTCCTGGAGACTCCAAGTGAAGTGACCCTTGTCTAGTTCTCCGGATCACGAAACTCAATATCTGGGTTGTGGGAGCCATGTACACCTCTCACCACTCTCCCCCATACAACTTTTAGTTGTTATGTGCTATCCCCGTATAGAGGTACATTCACCAGCAGTGCCATCAACACATTATTACAAGTAAAACTTTAACCCCTTCAGGACCGGCGTTGGCAAACTGCGTCTTCCCTTGAAGACCGCAGTTTTTTAAAAAATATTTAAATTCCGTGCTCGTGATTCGCTACAATCACCCAGAGGTCAGTAGCAGCCACCTCTGGCGATCCCAGCGTTCATAGCGACTCTGGATCGCGCATCATCGGTGACGTACCAGGTACGTCCCGGTCTTGAAGGGGTCAATATAAGCTATATCCTTTTTTAAGGGACAGCCCCTAATAATTAAGGGAGTAGAGATTAATTATGTGTATTTCAGGACATTCTGTACTTTTTGGTTAAATTCCACCATTTCAGACTGCGTATTATATGTACCTGGGGTACTGCAGATACTAAAGTGAAGTCCGCATTTCTTTAATATTCTAAAACAATAGCAGAATTTCTATGCTGCAAATTAACATTTCATTTCTTATTCAAATGACATAAATAACAGATCATGGTTCCACCATCTATGATAGCCGCTGAAATAAAATAAAAGTGGAGAACAGCATTACATATTGTTGCAAACAATAAAATAAAGTTTTTTTTCGGCCAATATTTTCAACTGTTTTTGCATTAACAGCTATTTTCATCTGACCAAAGTTAAGCGTGCGCTCCCTAGAGCTGTGTGCCAGCGATTGATGCCTAGTGCCAGTATATGACTTCTTATCTTGGCAGGTCCATGGGGGCAGCAGTCTCCTGGTGCTAAACTCGGGGGGGGGGGGGGTAGAACACTCCCTTATGTATTGATTCGCATAATCATATTAAAAAGGGATGCTAAATAACATTTAACCCCTTAATGACAAAGCCTGTACATGTACAGGCTCAAAATGCATTGTTTTCAATGGGTTTTGGGACCGCCCATTGTCCTTAATGGGTTAAAAACTCTTAACATACATAGATTTAAATCTTAATTAACTCCCCTAAGTGCGTGTGTTTATATGCAAATGGCTAATATCCAGCTGCAATAACCAGATGTTCAAATGATGATAAAAAAGAAAAACAGCACAATATTTTTGGAAACATAACTTTAATAATTTATCTGGTATTAGTAATAATAATAAAAAAATACATTGGGAGTTCCCCTTTAACTCATCCATTACATTATGATGATGCACATTTCAAGAAATTAATTCACTTTTCCCATAGTAGCGATTGAAATCTACAACAGTATTAAAATAATATGGAAAATGTAATATGCAGTTGATCTATTCCCAGAAACAATCAAGTACACTTTATATACGGTGTTAATTAGAAGCCATATTATGTTTGATTCTCTAATCATAATAATGGGGGTGCGATAGTAACGTAATGAACAATCCTGGCTAAAACATACGGAATTAGGATGGGATCTGAGACAGAATGCTTTCATCACCATAGTCAGAAGTGTCAGTCGCCCCAAATTTAGGTTTCTTTCATACACCCTTAATATCTTTTCTCCAAGCTACACAATGCAGATATTTTTTTATTTTTTTTTGCGCTCTACAGAAATTTTAGTATCTTTTTGGGGGTTTCCAGCAGCATCAGGGCCGTACTGGTGATCACAAGGGAGCCCTGGCGCTCTAAGACCAGCGCTCAACGGATGGATATGCAGCCTCATGCTACGTTTTTATGCTCACGCATATTCAGCCAATGGCCGCATGCTGCAGAACCCAATCTGCCGCTGGAGCGTAGGGCATCTGGGCCTGAGAAGAATACACAATGCTCTGCCGGTCACATGTAAAGTGACAAAATACCTCCAAACCTCTACCACTGGCAAATCGGGATGCCGGAGCTTGGGAGGGAAGCGCTACTTCACATTAGCACAATTCTGTTTACGCGCAGTATACAATCACCACTATATTCTGTCTTTAGATTTTTATATGTAATTTTTGGTTCCTCACTTTCTCTGTTCTAACTTATTTTTGTGTCATCTTGTGTCCGTCAAAGTTGTCACATTATTTTATTGAAGAATATTGCATGGCCAGAAAAAAAATTTCCAGGTAGACTCTGCCAAGGTCAGTATTATACTTTGTAGAAGGGCAGGACCGTATATTTTAAGAATTACAAAAAATTGTCTCCTGTCAAAGGAATTTTGATTTTTTTTTTCTCATAATTTTTGAACTAGAAACCTAAAATAACTTGCTAAGCCTCCGAGAACTGTGAAGTGCTTCAGGGAAGAAATCATTCTTTACTCTTGGGATATTCCTTGGTAGATGTAGAAAGGCAGATACGTGTATAGACTCAACTCTGCGGTAGAATCATTTTCTCCCTATGATTCAGGTCCCACCAAAATGTTTCTGCTATGCTCAGTCGCACAGAACGCACACAGATTCAGCTTTACTTCAGTTAACTGAAGTTGTGTTTAAAATCCCGCCATGACTTCCATTGTAGTATCGCACTTGTATACACTGGCTTTAAGTTTATCATATCACAGTTCTGAGGGGACTTTTTGTGAAACTCTCTCTCTCTCCTCTTCCACCGGCATGAGCTGCTGGACACACAGACACACACACACACACACTACTTCCAGGACAGAGCGAAGCTTCCACAGATATCTCACCAACACGACCCCCTGTTGTCTATATGTTGAAATGTCATTAAACATATGGCGACATGACATCAAAACTGCCAAGAGGTCATTCCTCCCCACCACTTTTCTACCCTCCCTATTGGTTATTTCCTCCCACAGATCCAAGTGTTTGTCGTTTAGTGACAATGTATTAACAAAATATCTGTAACATATGAGATATCTATACTAATTTGTAATTGGAAATATTTTTATGCTTTCATATAAATTTCCCAGCTTCTCCTGCTTATCACTTGACCATGGGGGTCATCCCTTGCCACAGATAGATATATAGTTATATAGATATATGTATATATATATGTGTGTTTATATATATATATATATATATATGGCCAGAATACCTATTTAATAAAACCCAGAAGAAGTATCTGAAGTAATTTGTATTAGTATTGAACCTATAATGCTTGGCGATGCAAAATAACTTGGGGGAGGATTACTGAGCCTTAAGCAAGCACTCCAGTTGTGATCACTAATGAGTGAGTAATACTGGGGTTGCTATAGGTTGTGCTGTTGGCTACCTAGGAATATAGAGGTTACAGTGGGGAACTGAAGCTCGTCAACGTCATGAGCAATGCTTGTCCTAGGCTGTGAGTAGAAGCAGAGAACTATAAGGGCAATCAGTATAGGGCAGTCTTCTGCAATAAAGGTTAAGCCCAGCGGCCCGTGTTGGTTCCCTGTATTCAGTGAGGATTCAATCATTAGTTGTGCATTCGAAATGTCCAATCTCAAAGGTTACGAATGATGTGTGCCTATTGGTTGGCTGTTCCGCCCTCTCACCATACCCTATTGGTTTATATTAACCACATCCCTTGCTTTTTATTGGTTAGTTATTTTGGAAACCCGCTTTGAATGGCTGTCTTGTGGATTACATTATTCACAGGAAGTCTAGCGCTATTTGAGGGTTTAGTTCGGTTTAGGTCGGTGAGCCCATGATGCACTGGAGACGCACGGAATCACTTCAAACACACAATACTCTAATTCCTGGCTGATGCTGGCTGGGGCATGGAGTGGAACAGGGTCCAGTCATAGTTTAATTTAACCCGGTGACCAGAGATACCACCATGTTTCCCAGATTAAGCAACAGCACTTGGGTGACTTGAAATCAGCGATAAAACATTTAGAGCACTTAGAATAGCTTAATAAGCACATGAATGAAACATTAATGAAACAGCTTATCATACTGTAAATATAAATTATTAAAAACAGTTCTTCTACATAGTGCAACAAATTGCTTGTATATTTTTCATTGCTTTGGTTTGTCTCTATTTCCTTCAAGTCTGATAAATTTATATACAGCCTGTGGACCTCTTTTCAAAAAAGTCATGTGCAATGTTAATCAGCAGGGCTATTGATGATATTTTATAACTGTTTCTATCTTAGAAATGATTTGGGCAAATAAGATTTTCATATACAAAGCGGGTCTATACCATATTTTTTTCTCTGTATATATAAATACGTGGAAATGTATCAATTTTAATAAATATGTTTTAGGTAGCGTAGGTAAGCATGGCCATGAAAAGCAATTCTTCTCCCTCCATTCTAGCAAATTTACTTTGACGGGGTTAATACAACAAGATAGAAGAGATTACTGGATTTTAATTAAGACTGCGGCCCATTGTTGTAATAATACAACCCTTAGTGGCCTACCCCAGTCCAGCTATACCTACCACCATTGATGGTGCAATGCAATGAATGTGGAGGCCTGTGCAGCCAAATTCCTCATGTTCTATGTGCTGCTTGATGCCAGGTCATGTCATATCCTAGGCCTCTCAGTCTTACCTTTTGGAGAGGTCCCTTCTAGGACCTTAACAGACCTGAACCTCCATTGTGCTGTGCAGCCTTAGCACATTCTTATAACACCTAACAGTCCAGGATTTTGGGGGGCAGCACGATTTTCAGGCACTGCCCAGAGTAGCTGCCCTTCTGTCTTCCTTTTGCACGCAGCCAGAAGGGGACGAGCTCCAGGTATCCTGCTATGGGAAGTTTCCAGGCATACCAATACCCAGCTGTTATAACTAGAAACTCTACTGCAAACACAGACGATCCAGATATTGTGGTAATTTTTGAAAACATTCATTATTCTAAACTGGTAAATAGACCTGATTCGTACCCAAAAACATTGACCATTTTATTTCAACAAAAACACCTCCTTAATATATGTGCTGTACCTTAATGCAAAACCACAAAAAAGACTTTAGTCTTGGGTAGCCTTTTCCTATCATCGTGACCTAAACACGTCTGCAAATGTCTCAATGATTTTAGCTGGTAAGGTATCTCTTCCTGAGGGACTCCATTGACAATACCAGCAGGAGGCTTCCTCATGACCGAACTTCTCACTTGAACTAGACTATAAAGTATACTATTGGTGGATGACGCAATTAACTGAACACCATCTTTAAAATGCACATTTCTTATGCTGCAAATACATTAATAACTAGATTAAGGCATTCAGAATGTCTTCTTGCAAATCTCCACCAACAATGTAACATGGCTAAATATGAACATAATTAACAGTGGCAATGCCAAGAATAAACAGGTGAGAATTACACCAGGTGCTCACATATTTGTGGGAACATTTGCAAAAGCCCACAATTAAGAAAGAATCAAAGCAGTATTCAGAATAATTAATGACCTTGATAATTGCTTGAATTGATCATTAAAAAAGGAAAATAATGAACCTACAAACCTGTATCATTCCACACAACACTATATTTACATGTGGTTGAATAACATAAGCGCAATAAATGTTTTTTCAAAGTATTAAATTGACAAAAGCTTAACAAAATGTATTTCAATATACTTGTAAGGAGGTTCTACAAATGGGCACTTGCTCCACAGTGTTGTGTATGTAGCCCGTTGTGTGCCTGACATGCAAGTCTAATGACCGCTACTACAATGTCCAGCAAAACTTACATTACAAGGTAAGGGGGCAGCAGATGCACTTGAACCTCCCATCAGTTAACGCTTCCCCCCTCCTGCTTCAATAAGCCAATGTGCCACAAGTGCGAGGTGGAGCTTCCAACCATGCATCAGGTGCCAAGAGTCCTAGTTCTGAAGTCCAGAAAAACATGGGCCTTGGGCAGCATTTATACACTGCATACATTTTTTTAATATAGTCATATTTTGGTGGAAGTGTTCCAGGTGTACAAAATGTGTTCCTTTGGCCACTTTATTTCTGATGCACCTGGCTTGGTCTACTTCATTATTGTCATCCGTCCAAGGTTAACTTTTTATGGCAAGATCTTTCCCCCAACCCTGACCCAGCTAGTGGCAGGAGGATTAACAGAATTATAAGAGAATTGTGGGAACCCCAATATAATTCATCCTGGTTATTTGATAAACTTCCTGAGAGATTTGAACCCGTTTTGTCTAGATTGTGTGGATGGTCATCTCTATTATTTGCTAAACAAAATTTAAATTATTCCAATATTTAAATTATTCTAAAACATTAAGTCTTATATGATTTCTGTCTGCATTCTACGTACGGTGGCCACCCTTTGCCGAGCTGTTTCCTGGACACTATTTGAAACGTTGCACCTTGGAATTAATCAGGGTTATGACCACAACATGGATTTACTGATAGCAGCTAAGTGGCTGAGGGTAATGACATTCAGACTTACAAATCAAAAATAGAAAATAGAGTTTTAGTGCTCCAAACAGTCACCCTTGTCTTTCCTACAGCATCTGCAATTACAAATCTACAGCACATGCACCCGTATTGTTGTATTGTAACCTTCTTCTCACACATCCGCATGTCAATCCCCATAAACATGCTGAACATTGTCCCTCCACATCAGTATTTCACATGCGTTTCAGGGCCCTGCAGGCTCAAAAAGACTGCACAGAGTCTACAATGTAGACTAGAAGGCCACTGGCCCAGCAGATCACAGGAGATAAAGAGGTAAAACCGTGATCCTAGATGCTGGCTCTGGATGTCAGTCAGGCCACGCATCCCAACATTTCTAATGGCCAACCTTTTGGGGACTTTGTGAACAATTGATAGCTATTTATGTAATTGGATTGAATATTTAGAAAAACATTTAGGGCTGTCGATTGTAAGCTCGCAAGTTTGTCTTAGTGTGTCTGTTCTAGTCTTGTCATATTCCCTAAATATATGTATTGTAAGATGCGCTGCATACATTTTTGGCGCTCTATAAATAAAAGATAATAATAATAAGAGAACACTATGATACAGTCATCACAGACGTCAGGGGATAAAAGAATGAGTAATTTGGGTCCCAAAATAGGACTGTCCCTCCTAATCCAAGTCTCAGAATCAACCTCTGCTGCCCAGGTTTCCAGGTCAGTTTATTATTTCTCCAGGCACGGGTGTGGGGTTTGGACATGCCTAGTTCCCACCCACTTACCCGCCACTCACCTACCCTCTAAAGCTGTCTGGGGTTAGCAAACCTTGTGTAAACACGGGGTTAACCCTGGTTGTTCATAAGGCCCTTCCCCTAGAAGAAGGAGATTTCTGGTCAGTTGCGGATTCAGAACCTGATCTCAGGAGGAGGACTAACCGAGACACTCACACTAACCGAGACACTCACACTAACAAGAACACCCACTAACACTAACACACATGTACTTACATTAACACACAGGCACACACACTAATATACCCAGACACTCATGCTTACACACACAAACATACCCAGACATACACTCAACCCTCATACAACTATTGTACCCTATGTGAAGCTCTTATTCTGTCTTCAGTGCAACATCTCTTGACCCCTCAGAGCCCTGCCTCCTCCTACAAGTTAGGGACATAAAGCTATAAGTCTGGGATTTGGGATTTACCTCATTATTCCAGCACTGTGTGAGCTCTTGGATCTTAATTCATAATTCTTAATTAATTTTCCCTTAATTATGGTTAATTCAGAACACTGGAGAGACTTAAAACGAAGGTATTTTGATTCTTATAGATACACCATGTTTTGTACATGGAGTGGAGGGTATTCTTTTATTAAAAGCAACTCTAACAAAATATGACTATTTCTTTATTTTTATTTATCTTTCATTTTAAGATAACATAAATGTTCGATGGAAGATTAAAGTGACTCTTCATGTTATCCACGCTGCTGTTCTATGGACATACTAGATGAGTCACTCATTATGTGTAAAAATACTTTGACCCACATATTGCACTGCAGGGTCTGGTGATCTCATCTTATACTTCTAGACCCTTTATACTGTTTAGACCCACAAATAATATGTTGTTTTCTTAACGATCAGTGGGATGGAGCTAAAATATTTATCTGTTTGGACAGATTCCATGGTACTTATCGCCTTTTCTATAATATTATCAATCTTTGTATCCCTAGTCTGTGAATTTTTGGAGAGTTACGAGTAAGTACAGTGCAGAACCCCAATCCTACTCATGAGTGAGTATATATTCTTATGCTTGATTTTTGGCAGGTGTCCAGGTAGCTATGCCCCCAGTCCACTCGGGTTTGGCTCCACACATCACATCATTATATCTGCCATGGTGTTCCAGGCACCTATAAGTTCCTTGGCCAGTATTTTTATGGTGGGGAGGGGGTAGTAATGTTTGTATGGTGAAGTGTTTAAAAAGATGTTGAACAGTTTTAACGTTTGGGTGAGTTTAGGGGATTTTACAATATTTTCTTTCCTATTTTTTAATTTTCCAGTTCATTTGTTTGTTTATTTATTTGCAAGTCATGTAATATGGATGGATGTGGTAGGCAAAGATAATCTCTGCAAAAAGTAATCACCGAGGAATAAATATTGCCAATGGCAATTAGGGCCGCATTGAGGCTATTGTATGGAGCAAAACAATTGTATGGAGCAAAACAAGGTATAGCAAGCAGAGATTTTGGACAAAGAATATCAAATCATAGATAATCTCCACTACACGGTTATACTCCTGGATACATTTCTTCAGAATTATGTCCTGGAGTTCATGGGCTCCTCAATTGTACTATTTAAAGCAGAAAGCCATAATGAACCTTAGCAAATGTTGCTCTATATGACATGTAAATATCTGTAAGGTAAAAGATATTATTACGGTAAAACACATGCAAATTCTAATTCTCAACATCGTTAAGACATATACTTTTAGATTTTTGTTTTATAAAAAAAAAGTGACGTTAAAGATTAGGGTTGCACCGTAAATGCCTTCAGCCTTCTGAAGTTAAAAGCAGGTTGAATCTTGAATATTAATTCATAGGTGCAGACTGTCATTTGTAAGTAATTGCTACACAAATTCTAGGTACAAAACCCAGATCTACATAATAATACTGGGTTCTTTCAACGGTTAGATTATATAGCCTGGAGCTGAGAGAACCAGGCAAAAAGCCAGGACACTAGTTCTAATTCAAGAAAGATGTAAAAATCCAACAGTGAGGAAAATTGCATTTTACATTCTGCTTTTTCCGTAATATTACCAGCAGGATATATTTTAATATCTAATGGCTGCATTAAAAGCTAGGCAATAGACCAACTTTGTAAACATTTTTTACAAAGTTTTTTTTAGGGATATAAATTATATATCATGTACAGTGTATTTTTTTTTTGTTATATAACATTAAAGCTGAACAAAAGTTGTATCATGACCAAAAAGGTTACTAATCTAAATGGTGGTAAAAAAAAAAAGATAGAAGTTAAAAAACTCTGTTTATGGCACCACGTTTTTATATAATAGACTGATTTTCACTGCAGTTTAATTAGAATTTGAGAGAAATTCACAGCTTGTTTATAGGACTTTTGAATGTGTAAATTTTTGGGTGCTTAACATTTTCAATGGTTTTAAGAAGAATTCTGCTCAACCCAATCACATATATGCTGGCTTTCTAATTGGCTTTAATGACCTGTCTTACATTTAGACTTTTGATGAGAATTACCAAAATCATACTGATGAGTAAAATTTGGGTAAGAAGCCATCCCTGCAGGAGATGAAGTTAAAGTCTATCTCTGGTCTCGGGGGGGTCTGCCCTTTGCAGCAAAACTGAGGGCAAATTGCTGTATTGGGCACTTTTGCTCAATGGACAAGTTAGTGTGATGTCTCCAACAAGCTCATTTATACTATGGAAGACACTATGCATGAGCAATCGACAGTAAGGCTAGCAGCTTTGGAGGTGAACTCTTGGATAGCCTAGGGCAGCATCCAAGATAACCAAATCTCTTCACAGTAAAGGGATTAAAAATATATAAAAAAAGTTTGGCTATCCAAATAAAGGTTAAGGATTTACCTTTTGTAGAAAGGGGCAGACTAGATTCAGTAATGATTGATGTATGCCGTGATAAGGTGTATTTGTATATTGCATGTTGTTATGACTATATATATCATAGGACTGCTGAATTTGTCTATTTGAACATTTATTTCTGCCCAATATTATTAAACATTATTAGTATTGTTAAAAAAATTTGATTTTTCATTGTACTTGTCGTGTGTAGAATACTAAGCAAATTTCCAAAGCGCAAATAACCTTTTAGAACAGGATAACCTGAAGTTAAAAGAGGAGACTGAATGGGTGTATTACTGTAGTAACCCCATAGGGGTTTTGTTAACACAACTGATCAATAAGTGATTCTATTTTGGAAAGGAAAAAATACTGTATGTGGTGAAATTCGAGAGGTCTGTTCAAGGATGGAAATATTCTCCACGCTGGCGCTGCAAAAACAGAGAACTAGTGAAGGTGACTGACTTCAGAGAGGGTAAGGAAGGAGATTAGAGGAAGGGGTTGTGAGAGGGGAGTAAAAGAAAATGAGGAAAAAGAGAGATCGATAGATTACATTTTATTTTTAGAGCGCCAGCAGATTCCATAAAGCTGAAAATTGCAAAAATGGAGAATACAACATTAACGATTTTCATTAAAACTGACCATGTACAAAATAACAAGAACAATCTTTACGACATGCATATAATTGAAATAATATGTTTAATTCTTGACTAAAGGATTAACAGAAGTTCTTTCTTACACATGGCGATATATATAGGTTATTGTATTACTTCTATTTGTGAACTTATTAACTTAAAAAGTATTTTTTTATCAAAAAGAATACATTTGCATTTTTCTCATTTTCAGTAATGATTGAAGTGCATAAAGTTGCATATTTAAAAATAGGCTAGAAAATGCAGAACGATGAGAATTTATTCACAACAAAATGCTGATTTTAAGTGTATAGTGGTTATATCTCTGATTTTTTTTTCTTGAAGGTTATACAAGTTGGAAATGTAGGTTTCTTCAAGTTTGTTGGAGAATATACAGACGTTTTTCTTGTATATTGTATGGATTGTCAAGTAAAATGCTAAACGTGCACTGCAGTTTATAGGAGCTGTTAAGTACAGATATGATGATATTCCTTATGTACAGTATATTTCCGAATATACTTTTCGGAATATGGACTGTCCAGTTTTTGCTGGACAGTCCATATTTTTGGACACTTTCCTTTATGTGGGCAGGGGGAAGCATGGGCTGGTTGGGGAGATCCTCTGATCTACCCTGACCAGCACAAGGATATGAAAAACCAATGGAGGTCTGAGTTCTCATGTAGCCTCCTCGTTGACCCCATGTCTTGCCACACTCTCCAACACAGGTGTCCTGATTTGGATGCCTTAAATGTTGGGGGTATCCTTAAACAGAATAGCAACTTTTGAGAAAAAAATATAACATTAGGCAAGGCAGATGGTGAGCGGGTAGAACTTAAAAACCCTTTCCTCACTCAGAAAAGAAACCATGCCCCATAGGCATCAGAATTAGCAGTTATGGATATGATTCATGGAGAGTTATCCATAACCAAAGAGTTATGGATAAGCCAAGTACACATTTTTTATGTTATTGTCAGCAAGCTAAGGACCCTACATTTTAACTATACAGTAAAATCAATTAACTCCACCATCTTCCATCAATGTTGTCTTTGAATGCTACATCCACGGACAAAATTGAGTCACGTTTCTTTGTCCTACTCTACATCTTTGTGGTTTGTTTGTTTTGGAATACACTTTATAGCTAACCATTTTTAGTAGAATCACTAAAAGACCCATGCTTCATTTATGTCCATTGGATAGCAGGATAAAACAAACTCTTGCGTGATAGAGACCAGTTGCCTGGAGATCATCTAGTGGACAAGATATTTGCAATAGATAGATAATTGGTCAGAATGAGATATAGAAAAAATGGCTACTTTATCTCCACATTTCAGTTTGGATGTTTACTATTATTCTGTTCATTCCATATAATACAAATTTATAAGCAAACATGGATTGTGGCTGCATGAACTTCAGCTTACAGTTTTCTAGTAAAAATAATTCTCGTTCTTATTGACAAAAAATGCCACCCACGTTTTTTGTCAGCTGTAGAAGGTGGCATTACAAGAAAGATGTGAAAGTGACGCGATTTCAGGAGAACTGTGATCCACACCTATAGGTGATTAAAGTGTTACAACACAAACGTGCCGTGCGCTTAGAAGCATGTTTGGGGGGGGGGGAGAAAAATATATATATGTATATATATATAATCAGTTTCTGGTTCTCTTGTCTTGTCCATGTATGGTAAAAACCTCCAAGTACCACCAAAGGATAAGGCTAATCCTGAGGAGCCAGGCCAATGGGAAGAACAAGATCCATGCCATCAACAGATACCTTCAGTCTTCAGATACCCTGCCGACATAGTGAGCTGACCAATAGAGGACACGGAGGCTGCCAACCTGAAGACTTGAAGCTACTCACAAGGTTTCCACCCCAAGTCCAACACACAGCGACTATACACTAGCCAGAAAGAAGGTGGATGGGGTCTGGTAAGTGTCAGTCACTGTCCTGGATCTGAGAGTATACCAGTAAGGTGGCACTCAGATGAGCTGCTGAGAGAATGCCTGAACCAGGGTTGACATGGAAGGAAAATTAAGCGGTGGAAGTACCATGGCAAGCGAATACCTTGCGTGGGATGTAACATCGACAAATAGCAGAGGTGGCTGACATTGGGAAATCCTACCAGTGGCTGGACAGGGCTCCACTCACAAACTGCACTGAGGCACTGATAATGGCAGCACAAGAGTAAGCACTATGCACCAGATCCATAGAGGCAGGCATCTACCGCACCAGGCAGGACCCAAAGTGAAGGCTATGTAGAGAGGCTTCTGAGACAATCCAACACATAGCGTCAGGGTGTAGGATGCTGGCAGGAACAGCGTACACTGAATGGCACAACCAAGTAGCTGGCCTTGTGTACTGGAAATAAACCCTCCCAAGCCCAAATGGGGGATTCTACAGAAGGTTGTGGAGAATAGCAGGGCCAAGATCAAATGGGACTTCCAGATCCAGATGGACAAGCAGGTACTCGCCAATCAACCCGACCTTGTGGTGGTAGACAAGGACCAGAAGACAGCAGTGGTGATAGATGTAGTGGTGCCAAGTGACAGCAACATTAGTAAAAAGGGAGTATGAGAAGCAGGAGAAATACCAGGACCTGAAAGAAGATGTGGAGAATGAATAGGAGCACTCAGGGCTGTGACTACTAAGCTGGGAGAGTGGTTCCAACAGATTCCAAGAACGGCATCAGAACATTCGGCCCAGAAGAGTGCAGTGCTAGGAACAGCTAAGATACTGCACAGGACCCTCAAACTCCCAGGCCTCTGGTAAAGGACTCGAGGTTGTGGAAGACTTTTTAAATATATAAAAAGAAAGATTAAAAAACATTGAGCTAACCTTCCAGTCCAGCAAGTTATACCATTATGATTGTTTGCATGGAAGGGAAATTGTTCCTTTCCTTGGGTGTCATTTCATATGGCACATTAAAAAAGAAAATATAATAAGCTACTACATAACTGAAATAACACCTTGGAAATGTAGCTGCTGTGGTCTTACCCCCAAGTGGACTCTTCATAAGTGGGCAGTTAAGAGTTACACTGGACTATCCAGATATCCATCTTCATGGTCTTCATGCTTTCACCCAACTACTCCTCTGGCAATCACTAATGTCTGCCATATCTCTTTCTCTTACAGGCATGACTATCACACCTTGCACCTGAACCCCTAATTTCCTGCTGTTACCCCTGTTTTCCACCCGGTATGTCTTTATCCTGCATGTCTCCATACCCTGCTCCTCTCAAAGGGTTCAATTTGGTGCCCTCTAGTCTAGCTTAATTGCATTTGTTAGCCAGGGTGTGAAACATCTGCCTCCTGTATGCAATCACCTTATCTGACCACTTGTGAGGCAGCCCTATAAATTCCTAGGCCTCACTTGGAAACAAGCTTGCTTGGAAATGTAGCTGCTGTGGCCTTACCGCTAGTGGACTCTTCATAAGTGGGCAGTTAAGAGTTACACTGGAGTTAAACTGGAGGGCATCTGCATACCAAGTACCACTGCAGAAAGCAGGATTTCACCCGTGCCGCACCCCTCCTGTGGAATTCCCTTCCCCATTCCGCTCAGACTTTCTGCCTCATACGCAACTTTCAAAACCTCTCTGAAAACCCACCTGTTCAGGGAAGCGTACAACATTCCTTCCAAGTACTCCCAACCATCATAGACAAGCCGTCTGAACAATCAACATCTTCAACACATCATTGGAACAAGATCAACCACCGACTAGATTGTAAGCTCGCAAGAGCCGAGCTCTCCACTCTTTTTGTTTGTGTTTTTGTATGTGAAATTGTTCTACTGACTGCAACAGCGCTGCGGAATCTGCTGGTGCTTTATAAATAAATGTAATGTAATTGAATTGATATCATGGGGCCAAAGTGCATAAACTGGGGAGTGTTATGCAAGAGTGGGCAAAACTTGGCAGTAGATAGAACTAGAGATCATTCTCCCCATCTATAGGTTTACATACTGCTCTGGAAGATCATCAATCAGATGCTGTGCTTGACGTCTGGTACACATCTGTAGGTTTTCATGTAGTGTTTGAGAGGGATTGTTGTTACTTTCAGGCGTTACTCAGTTTCTCTTCCCCTAACTCCTTAACACATAGCGTTGGGTGTAAAGCTAGCCAGTTCTGTCAATACTCACCATGGGGAAAGCTATATCATATGCAAATAAAAATGCATCTATACACAGACAAGTTGGATTTCGCTTTTAATGTTTTGATAAGTTTTTTAGTGACCAAACAGACTGGGATAAAAGTAATTTAAAAAAAAAGGTGACTTTATTTGAACCGTAGTCATGTAGCAGGGCACTCTTGTAGGGGGGGGTCTTAAGGTTAGGACTTTGTGACGTAGCCCAACAACAAAGTACACGAGACAGTAATAGTTTGGCAAGGGTCATCTTTGCAACTGAATCTTCATTGGCCATAATTCTTTCATCTGTGTTTGTTATTGGGCCATGGCTACCTGCATGTATTTTCACTCATTGTACTGTGGAACTTCAACCACTTTCTGAACTGATTTTATGAACTTTTTTCTTCTGCCAGCCTATATTCATATAAGCAATAGTTTTGCTTTTCTCGAAGTTTAATTAAATATAATAATAATAATAATAATAATAATAATAGCATTTTCTAGCATTACAGAAAGCCTCAATGTTGACCACTGTAGCATAGGTTTATAGGGGTGGTAAAAACCAATAAAATAGCAAGGTCATAATAGTTTAACATCGTATACATAGGGTTCTCATGGATCCTGTTCTATCTACACAAATTACACAAAAAATATATATGTATATGTAAGATTCTGTATAAATATGCCACTTATATTATCTTATGCGTTTGTGAAAAGGGAAGCATCATGTGCTGCAAACATTAACTTTCTTTGTTAGCTATTAAAGGTATCACCTTCACATAACCTTTTGACTCAATATTTTGTAAAATAGATTTTTGTATCAAAATATAATCAATACTAAAATATGTAACAAAAACAATAAAACATTGCACTTTTACATTTGTACATTACTATATTATCAAGCACTACTTTAGAAAACATTTCCATTATATTTTATGATTTTAGTAAGACTGGTTAAGGTTTAACCATTGCAGGACTTGAAATTTTGCTCACTACGGTAATAAAGAGTTAAATCCAAAATCCTTCTGCATCGGCCTGCTATGACTCTGCCTTCGTATTCCTTCTCTCACTTTCATCCGAATCCCCATTACATTCACAGCTGCTGACTGCAGTATAGGATGCACGCTGCATACCAATGTGATCGTAGCAAGTGCTGATTGGCTAGCTGGTAAGGGAACACGAAGCAGGTGCTTCTATTCATGTGCTATGTTGGTATGTATACACAACACACTGAACCTTAAATACACACACAATCATCATTTGTGTTTGTGGAGGAAATCCGAGAGAGTAAAAGTTACACACAGAATAAGAGCTCGGAACACTGAAATGAGTAGTTTCAAAAAACTAAATTCAATACGCAGAAAAGCTTGTGATTCATGTGGTGACACTCGTGAAGGGAATAAAGAGTTAAGCAATTCATTGTCTAATAACGCAGTACTTTTCATATTGAAAAGAATGGGGATAGAACCTAGCAGGGGCTTATTCATCAAAACACAATTTGTGTTCTGGTAATTTCCTGTAGTGACCGTGGAGAATTAACTCAAGGCACCAATGAAAGCAGTCTCCACGGCTCAGTGAAGCTGTATCTAAAATGGGCATGCGTGCCTTCCTTCTTCCAGGGTGTTTTCTCAAAGGCACAGAACATCCGCGCACTCCCTATTCCGCCCTTTTGAGTAAGTGCTCAGTGAGGCCTTGATCAGCGGAGCTGATACCAGAGAGAAGATGACAGAAGAAAGAAGAGTAAAGAAAGAAGATAGAAGAAGGAGAGGCAAGAAGTGGAGCTGCAGGAAAGGAGACAGGGACATGGAAGTGTTTGGCAGAGAAGATAGAGAGACACTGAGAGTGAGTGAGACTGTGAGTGAGAGAACATGAGTGTTTGAGAGCGTGAGTGACAGTTGGAGAGGATGACTGAAAGTGTGAGACTGCGTGAGTGAGAATGTGAGAGAACATGAGTGAGTGTTAAAGTGAGTGAGAGAAAGTAAGAAAGTAAGTGTGAGAGAACATGAGTGAGAGAGCATGAATAAAAGAGTAAGAGAGCATGAGAGAGGGATAGCATGAATAAGAGAGAGTGAGAGAGTGAGAATATGAAGTGGGTGAATGTGAGAGTGTGAGTGTGAATAAGAATGAGTGAGAATGTGAAAGAGGGGGAGTGTAAGGAAGCATGACAGAGTGAATAAGAATGTGAGAGAGCATTAATAAGAGAGTGAAAGTGTGAGTGAGAGTGAAAAGTAAAAAATAATGATGGGAGTTATGCTGTACCACCGTCAGTGTCTGGCTCAGTACATAGTCATGGGAGTTATTGTGTACCCCTGTCTGTGTCTGGATATATAATGATAGGCATCATGTTGTACCACAGTCTGGATAACTATGTAATGCTGGGAATTGTGGTGCACCACTGTCAGACTCATTCTATATTGATGGGAGTTATACTATACCACCTTCAATGGGGTTATGCAGTACGCCCATCAGTAATCCAAACTTTATAATACTTAGTGATTTCAATGAAGCAATGTGTTCTGCTGTTGACAGAAGGGGCTTCATGGGTCAGCTTAGGTGGTCTCTCCAACTCAATAAACAATAGAATATACATCCTACTGTGCAGGGGCGTAATTAGAAACTTTACGGCCCCGGTGCAAGAATATCCCCTCTCCCTCCCTAACCCCCCTTCTCAGGATCTCCCCTCTCCCTCCCCCTTAACCCCCACTTTCTTCAGGATTCTCCTCTCTCCCTCTCCTAACCCCTCTTCTCAGGATCTCCCTTCTCTCCCAACCCCCCCTTCTCCAGGATCTCCCCGCTCATTCCCTAACCCTCCTTCTCAGGATCTCCCCTCCATCCCTCCCTAAACCGCTTATCAGATCTCCCCTCATTCCCTCCCTAACCCCCCCTTTCTCAGGATCGTCCCCTCTCCTAGCCCCCTAACCCCCATTCTCCAGATTCCCCTCTCCCTCCCTAACCCCCATTCTTTTCCAGGGATCTCCTTCTTCTCGATTCCCTAACCCCCCCTTCGCAGGATTTTCTCCTCTCTCCGTCCCTTAACCCCCCATACTCAGGATTTCTCCCTTTCTCCCCCCTAACCCCGTCTCCGAGGATCTCCCCTCTCCCTCCCTTAAACCCCCTTCTCTAGGATCTCCCCTCTTCCTCCCTAACCCCCCTTCTCAGATCTCCTCCCTAACGCCGCCTTTCGAGATCTCGCGCCCTCGCTGCCTAAACCCCCTTTCAGGATCTCCCCTCTTCCTTCCCTAGACCCCCCCTCACGTTACCTGCAACTCCGTTGTTGGAAGCCTAGGCGTTTGTCTACGGGTTGCCGGCGCTTCACTGCTGTAGCACCGCGTTTATGACGTATGATGCGCCCTACCAGACGTGAAAGCGCCGGGCTACCCGAGACAAAACGCCTCACTCTCACAACACAGGAGTTGAAGCGGCTGTAGGGGCAGTCAGGCGGAGTCCGCCGCCGCAGCAGAGGAGTCCTGTGGATTTCTGTCAGTCAGGGGCCCAAAGATGCCGAGCTGGTTTCGTCTCTAGCACCGCTCGGCACCCCTTGGGCCCCCCTGACTGGCAGAACTCCAGGGCCCGGACGCAGTTGCGACCCCTGCGACCCCGGTAGTTCCGCCACTGCTACTGTGATCTCTTGTATCTATTCTTGTCCCTGACATCCTCGGACAGCTCTTTGGTCATGGCCATGGTGGAGAGTTTGGAATCTGATTGATCGCTTCTGTGAACAGATGTCTTTTATACAGGTAAAAAGCTGAGTTTGGAGCACTCCCTTTAAGAGAGTGCTCCTAATCTCAGCTCGTTACCTGTATAAAAGACACCTGGGAGCCACACATCTTGCTGATGGATAGGGGATCAAATACTTATTTCACATGCAAAATCAATAGTAAAATGCAAATCAATTTATAACTTATTTGAAATGCGTTATTCTGGATTTTTGCTGTTGTTGTTCTGTCTCTTACTGTTCAAATAAACCTACCATTAAAATGATAGACTGATTGTGTCTTTACCTTTTGTGTGCCAATACTTCATTCATGGTGGCACATCAGGGTCTCCTGATGATTCCTTAGAATTTATTTATCTCCTGGAATAGAATCCTGCCCTTGTAGAATAAAGGTCATACCTTGAGTCCCTACAAGGCAACTCATTTCAATAATTTGGTACAGCTGGATAAGGCGAGACAAACAGATAATTTGCCTGTTCCAGACAGGAATCATGCCCCTTTAACGATATATGTGAGACAATGGTTAACAAAGAAAGCCACACGTACTGGAGACACAAAAATGCATACAATTGGCATGCAATTGTCCTCTGGTGAAGTATATATACGTACATGTTACTGCCAAAGTTGAGTTCCTTTTCCAGTGTGAGGCCATCAGGCAGATATGGATTACTTTTAATTAATTATTCATTCATTTGGCAGCTATTTTGTTTGTGTCTGGTTTTTTTTCTTTATTTTTCTTGATTTACTTAGGCCAAAAAGTATCGATGATTCAGAGGTTCATTGTTGAATGGGCCATGGATATCGAAGTAATGATTCCTTCCAAAAAGGTTTCTACCTTTTGAGCACGAAAGGAGTGGAAAATGGTTTTCACCTAAGTGTGGGGGAAGGGGATGATAATCGGCACCTCCTTTGTTAATGCGAGATCCTGCGGAACCCCATGCCATTATTTAATTAGCCTTTAAGGTTAATTTGAGAGGGGTACAGTTCTATTCACATACACTTGACTATCCAGCAGGTTAGTAGTTGCAAGTCGGCTTTAGTGAATTTGTGAATTAGACTTTGTTGAATTACGCTAATGTTTAGCAAAGTTGTATAAAATAGTATATTTTAGGTTCTACAGGGTTCGCGTATTTGCAGCACTTCGCAAGTAGAATAGTAAACTTTTTAAAAGTGCACTATGAGACATTTTTATTTTTTGAAAATGCGGTGCTATTTCTGCCACAAATAAGTATTATGTGGTACAATTTACTATTTTTGTTTTGTGAATGCAAAAATTTATTTTATATCAGCCAACAGAATCTGCCCCAAGGTTCAACAAACACCTGATTTGAGATGCTTAGCATGACACAGTCATCTAGGGGCCAGATTCAATTACTTGATTTAAAATGTATCAGTTGTTTTTATCTCTGAATGTTCTCTCATGGTCTAAAGAGAATTACTATTCAATTACCATAAATTTATTTATCTCCTGGAATAGAATCCTGCCCTTGTAGAATAAGGGTCATACCTTGAGTCCCTACAAGGCAACTGGATAAGTTAAGAACCATATTTTGAATTTACCGCATGTGAGAATTTACCCCAGAATGTCACAAATGTTGAATATGGTGGACATCATCAGCATCATTGGCATCATCAGCAACTCTCATCCAATATGTTGTTTTGTAGTTTGGCAGTCCTGTATTTCTATTATTATTCCAAGTTATATGTAATAATATTAATTATTAATGTAATTAGGGGATTAAATATATCATTTGGCCTCTTTATGAGAATTGGTTTCAGAAAAAGGACAAAATTAATTAATTTTACATAATTTATGGTTCCACGGACACTAGGAATGTTCTAGCACATGCCCCCCACCCCTAATATTCTGGTGGGTTTTTTCATTTGTTATTCATATGCTTAGATATGTCTTATTTTGGATACCCACAATGAGTGTAAAAAAAAGAACAAAAAAAAGATTACGGTCTTTCACATAAACACTTTTTTTTTGCAAAACATAAGCTAAGAAAGAGAGAATACACAGAAATGCTACGCAATTTTAAATACTTTATTGCTTTCTAAATGATAAAAAGGAACAACAAGCTATGCCAATTTGCCATAATCAGAATCAGTTTTGAAATTGTCCTTTTAAGATATAATCTTTTAAGTGAAGGCCTTTAATAATCAGTACAAATATTTAGCACTTCTTGAGAAAAATAAAATGTGGCCCAAAATTCAACAGGCAAGCAGCATTAACATTTACAATTCAAAATGCAATGCTTGAAGTACCATAATGTTTGAGTGCCAGATTAGTAAATGATGCAAAACACTCATAAGCTTCCCATAGGCTTTAAACAATATATTACTCCGTGGTAGAACTTTGTAGTAGACAGAAATACTACCAAGTTAATACGATAGATCAATAAAATAGAAGGGGCAATTACTGACTGCGTAAATACATGGATTATGACCCAGTGAGTAGAATGTCCACTTTATGCTCATATTTTGTCAGCAATTTGAAGGCAACAGTTGGTTCAATAAACAAAGATAAATATATTATTCTGTGCATCCAACTTCAGTTGGTGGCTGTATGTCAACTATAACTAGGACTGTGATGACTGATTCATGCCTGTTAAAAGTAAACTATAATTTAATGCTGTGTCTTGGTGCAAATACGTTTTCATAAGGACGTTCGCTGGTAAACAGATGTGCTTTATTTGTAATCTCTTCCATTCTTTCTTCAGGCCATATTCCATTTATGTTTGCCAGCTACTGCCTACGCGCTGCTTACAATGACCTTCATTAAGTTTACTTTCATATGTAGGGATAGGGTTGTAACTTGCATGAGGCAAGAGTGCCACAAGGTGAGGGCACACTTGAATTGTCTGACAACAATGCCCCAGTTCCCCTTTCTGCTTTCCAGAGGAGGATGTTTAAACCTGTACAGGTGGGACATCAGTTCCTGTGGCTCAATGTGCCAAGAGCCTTGGTTACGCCTCTGTGTATGGAAGTACCAAACGTCTTTGTTTATTTCTCCCCTGATGAATATGTAGAGTAGACTTCTAGCCATAGTAGATGCCTTTTAACCATAAACAGACTTAACCATGGAGTGGATGGACATACTAATAACATTAGACAAGGCCAAGGGCCAATTAAGACCTTCGGTTTTATAACAGCTTTAAAATTGGACATAGTAGGAGCAGAGAATGGTCCTTATCTACTGGAGAATTACAGTTATGTGAAAACAAAAGTACACCCTCTTTGTTATTATTTCCTGATATGTAAAAACATGGAATTCAATCATCTGTTCCTTATCAGGTCTAAACCTGAGTTAAATACAACCCCAGATAAACAACAACACAAGACATATTATTCCGTGTGATGATTTATTCAAGAAAAATAAAGCCAACATGGGGAAGCCATGTATGAAAAACTAAGTACACCCTTACTGCTTAAGATGCTACTCAAATGCCCTTGACAGTCTGGAGCATTCAGGTGTGTGTTAACACAATGCCAAGGAGAAAAACCATGATCTTAGAGAAGCAATTGTTTCTGCCCATCAATCTGGGAAGGCTTATAATGCCATTTCCAAACAATGTAAGTCCATCATTCTACAGTGAGAAAGATTATTCAAAAGTAAAAAACATTAAAGACAGTTGCCAATCTTCCCAGGAGTGGACGTCGCAGCCAAATCACCACAAGGTCAGACCATGTAATGCTCAGATAAATTGTTTGGAGGGGTTGACAGAAGAACGCCTCTTCTCTCTAAAAAGGACATGGCAGTACAGCTTGGGTTTGCAAAGTTGCATCTGAACAAACCACAAGACTTCGGGAACAATGTTCTTTTGGACAGACAAGGCCAAAATGGAGATGTTTGGCCATAATGCACAGTGCCACATTTGTCAAAATCCTAACACAGCATATCAGCACAAACATCCCATACCAATTATCAAGCACAGGGGAGGAGAGGTGATGATTTGGGCTTGTTTTGCAGCCACAGGACCTGGGAACCTTGCAGTCATTGACTCAACTATGAACCCCTCTGTATACCAAAGATATATTCTAGAGTCAAATGTGAAGCCGAACCGGTAAAACTTGGCCGAATTTGGGTCATGCAATAAGACAATAATCCCAAGCACACCAGCAGAATGGCTGACAAAATAATCACAGTGTTGCAACAGCCCAGTCAAAGTCAACCTGATTGATGCATAAACAAATTCCCGCAAACCTCAAGGAACAGAAGCCACGTTGTAAAGAAGAGTGGGCCAAAATTCCCTCACAACAATGTGAGACTGATAAAGTCATACAGAAAATTATTACTTCATACGGTTATTGCTGCTAAAGGTGGTTCTACAAGCTATTAAATCATAAGGTGTACTTTGTTTTTTACATATGGCTTCTCCATTTTGGCTTTATTTTTGCTGGAGTAAATCATGACATGGTGCAATATGTCATGTGTTGTTCTTCTGTGGTTGTATACTAACAATCATCTAATTACTTAACAGATGATTATTATATCCTGATATGTAAAACCATAGAATTCGAAGAGTGTACTTTCTTTTTCACACAACTGTATGTTTCCAACAGAAACTGGATTGACTATGCTGAAGAATTTGTAGTTTATTGCTTACCCACTCCCTCACCATTTTTAAGAAGAAATACTTTCTAATATGACAAAATATGTTGACATTTTAAATTAAACATACAACGACTTTGTTGTCATTTTTTTTTTTTTTTAGATAATTTGGTTAGAAAACATTACTAATGCACGTTCCAAAATGCATTGCACATGATATCCCTGCAAATAACCCCATAGTACTAAAAACTAGCCAGAATTAAAATATCAAATGTGTGATGTCCATAGAATCACTCACTGCCTGTTATTAAAACAGTTTTTAATTATATTTAAAAAAATGTATTAGCACAAACCATTTACCTACAACATATGTATGTTGGCAGTATGGCAGAATATTTTCTATGATTAAAACACTGTTCTTTTTTTCCTGAAAAAAACAATGTCGCGTTTGCAGTTTGTTGAATAATAAAATAAAAGTAACCGTTTTAAACTTAATATATTAAATTCCTTTATAGTTAAATATATGTGCTGCTCATGTTTCCTAGCAATTACATATAACTTTCTATTTATCCTTACATATTCTAAATTAGCAGCTTTTAGCTCATGAGCATTAGCATTATTTATAGTAGCAATATACGTATAAAAAGAATACATAGGTAAACTATAATACGTTTATAACTGGCTCAGAACAATTAAAGGGGCATAATTAAGAACTGCAGCATTAGAACTAGATAGTGGACATGTCTTAATGGACACAAAATCTTTTAATACATGATCTTTTAATTAAAGCAAGTTTCAGACATGTATGTCTCCAATTGTGGACTGCAAAGCAGGTATGTGCACATGAAAGATCAGTGTTTAGTAATCGAATGGGTTCAGATTTCCTCCTTTTGAAAAAACTGGGTGGAAATCTGCTTTTTCCTTCACCTTTTGCTTGTGAAACGTGTTGCTTTCTCTTTTTTGTTATGTAAAATGTGCCTAATACATCAGCATATGTTTCAGTCCGAACACAGAGTGCTATCGTACTGTCCGTGTTTTAGTAAGACCTAATATTATTACAGGTAGGAGACAATAAGACATTCTGCACTTCTGTGATCTGAATAAAGTCACGTATGGCCTTGTATATCTATATTAATACGGACCTGCTCATTGCTTTAGAATATCCTTAATTCATACATAAGGAGTACATTACCCATTGCACAAATCAGTATATTTCAGTAATAATAAATAAATAGTACTAGGAAAGAATTACAAATGAATGCATGCACCATATTTCATTCACATTTTCATGAAAAAGCTGAATCTAATCTTACTATTGTTCCTACAATAAGTTAAAATAGAATTAGTTCACAGTTCCATGTTAACATTAAAGACTATAAATGACGAACTTGCACATGTATGGGCTTCAACTCCAGAAAGGTCCAATTATGTATCCGAGTGAAAATGGCCTTAATGAATGATGAATTTCTCCCTGCTTTTCCACTTATGGTTCATTAGCTGTCCTTTGAATTCAGACTATATTAACAGACTCTCTGTTAGATTATGATGAATACTTATAAGCTTTGGGAATTTAATTTATACAAAATTAAGTACTTTTAGGACTTTTTACATCAGTTTATTATACAATATGAACTTCATGGGTTCACTACATTGTGTCATGAAATGTTAATGTCCATGAATGATTGTTCATATCTTTCCTAGATACTGAGAGTTTACCTGCACAACCTGCTATATTGTGGGAGTCAGGTGTATTAACCAAGAATGTCAATGATTCCGAATTAATTCTGGGATATTACTTGTAATTATGTTTTTAAGGCGCTTTCTTTATAATCCACAATATAAGAACCCACCATCGAGATGACAAAACAAACTTGTGAAATGTAAAAGCTACGTAATAAAATACACCAAACTGTGCAGAAACTCTACATATTGGTTTCAATGTTTAGCGGTCTCAATGTGCATATGTAAAAGAGAAAGTATGTATCAAAATACACCTATGGAAGCCCTAACCAGTTATTCCGTCCCATGATTCCAGACCATACTTCTCCTGATCTCTCAGGTCCAGAAAGACCTAGATTACTTGATCACGCTAGCAAATGTGTACACACGGTATATCATCTTCAAGCCCATGCACATAAGCAGATGATCAATATAAGAATGACAAATATCACTAAGATATGATCTTTCATCCATTGGCATCTGTATCTACTTGAATAGGATAACATTTAAATATATCGTACACCTACTAAGATATTAAACGGTCATGCATGCCAGGCTAGATGCAATTTTTGAGGGAAGATGCAGGCAATGTGTAGTCCATTCCAGGCGGGGACAAAGGAGGAAAACTAAATGGAAATTCCACTTATTGTCTACTGTATCTAATGAAAAGCCAGTTTGTTATTCACTTAAAGTTGATGGGTGGGTTGACTCCATAATTGTTATTTCAAGGGTTCACAGCTCCAGTATCAGTGTGACTTTCTTCAAAAGATCTTTTTCTCTCCAGCTCTCAGATCTCGGCAAGGGTCTTGTATAAAGATTCAATTCTTCTTACTACTACCCTTAGATATTGAACCACCCCAAGGAAAACGGTCATCAGCTTTTCACAAGGTCAAATGACAGTGAAATTCCAGATCAGTGTAGCGTCCTGGAAGGAATGGATATACTTTTGCATCCTGGACCCCTCACACAGCACATTACAAGACTGAGTGTTTTTCCAAGATGCAGGTAGTAGGGTTAGGAGGAATAAAATGGGATATTAGTTGTCATGAAACCATTATCAAGGAGGATACCATGCTGGCCATAGAGAAAATCAACTTTTTACCCCACTATACAAACTGAAGAATCACACCAGGGATATGGGCACTGGGCTGTGTGGATTTGAATGGACGAACTCTGGATTGATGAAGGTGAATCCGGCGAATTCACTCTGGTCAATACCAGCTAAGACCATTTGGTCTGGAGGAGTAAGTACTGGAGGAGCCCGGGTAAAGAACTTGTCAAAGTTTTCACCACTCTTTCCACACTGTAAAAAAAAAAATAAAGTGATTTTTATAATATGCACCATGTAGGAGAATTGGTAATGACGGATTATTATAATAATGCACGAGAAATAACCATACTCAACATTAGTAATGAAACTCATTTTACCTACACAGTGGGCTGGATTCAATTAAGATAAAATTACAATTTGCAAGTAACAGAATAACAATCCACACACAGAGTGTAATATAAAAAATAGATACAAAGATATATTGGCCTTCATTCATTAACCTTGATAAAAAAAAAGGTTTTCATTAGGATCTATGTGGCAATAGCTTTGAATCAAGCCCAATATTTGTATTTGTGTTGTGGTTTCTATGGAAATATCCGGTATTAATTAATAATAGCAGGTATTAATAATTGAAATAGGATATTTATGAGTTGACATTATATAACCAATAACAGTAACCAATCATTTAATATTACTAGATTATAGATCGTAGAACTCCTGAGACCTATTTTAACAGCGCCATGGAATCTGCTGGGGCTGTAGATATTGCTGAAAATGTAATATCTAATATAATTGTAATTTATAATAGTCTGTGTTACATTTGTATTTCATGAAGGTAACGCCACAGCAGTAACAATAAAAGGTATTATAAGACCAGAAAAAAAAAGACCAAAATGCCCCAATATGAAAGCTCTCGTTCTTTGCCCTGTTCTTCTGCTTCTCTCACCTTTCTCCTTTTTTAGATCAGATATACACCGTAGCTTCTATGCCACTAAGATATGATCAGTGACTCAATGGGCAAGCTTTTATATATAAAAGCTGTTGGAAGATAACTGTCTCAGCCTACATAATGATAATAAAAAAGTTCCATAAAAGTAACGGGTTCGCTAAGATTGTTAACATATAGTCTTACTTAGTCAATACCGTTATTTACAAATGATACTCTACAAAATGAAGACACTTACAGGCCGCGGTTTAAAGGGAGGCTGAATTTCCAGACGCTCTAAGCGTTCCCAGTCAATCCAACGGAAAAAGGCATGGTCTCGTATATCACGTTCTCCGTCGCAGCCTGAACCAAGGCGTTTCAGTGGGTGTTTTGTAAGTAGCTGAGGAGGAAAGAGACGATTCATAAACTTGCAATCACCAATAGCCGACTGAAAATCTGATAGCAAACAGATAACATCTGCAAACAAATACGTGAAAGTGTTACCCCCTTGCAGATAGAGACGGCTTCCCTAGAAAGTGATTTGGGATATGATACAGTCTGTTCCATGATGGACTGGAATAATTCATCTTCATCTTCACCGTCAAATGGAGGCTGTAGACAAAAAAAATTGTGCTCAATTTGTTGTTATGAACAGAAAATAACACAACAGAAGAGAAAACAGAAGTTTACAAGTTGCACCTTGTTGGCAAATAAAACAAGTAGCTGGATATGCCGGGCCAGGTATTCCTGGCCACATGCTCTATGAATTTCAAAATGTTATATATAACAAATATATAACGCTCGTATATATAACGCTGTCTGTATCTGCCTGGATTTTCCGGCAGCTGGCCATAAAGTGTCAGACCTGCCTAGTAATTCTCAGTGCAACCCCAGGAGGCATTAAAGGTATCGTTCATTTTGATATGACATGTTCTACAGAGACAGCAATGTTACTGGTGTGGAATCCTAGGGTTCATCACGCAAAACACAACCCTACCAGTGAACCAAGCAAGTATTTTGACAACTTTAAACATTGGTTTAATGTCTTTGGATTGAATGTGCTGAAAATAGTCTGCACTTTCAACAAATGAAGTGGCTACGCCTACAAGGAGTTCATTTAGGTAGATATGGGCATCGATAACCCTTTAAAGAGGACATTTCAGAAAAGCCCAATGCCTAAAATCTAAACCTAAAATCATATATTAAAGGCCATTGTGATTTAATGAAACATAACATGAAAACCTACACTACAGAGCTTTAATATATTTTGTTAATTAAATATCACTTAATATATAATGAATACATATTTTTCACTTGATACAAATTACATTAGTTTTCTGGATTGTCTGGCCTTCTTGAGAACAGCTTTGGAGATAATGTTGTTAATGATTTCGAATTTTTCTTAGACCCTCATCTAGAATTTATTTATTTAGAATATATTTTGAATATATTTGAGGGTGCAACATGATTGTGAATTTCAAAGCTGCACAAAAACTATTGGGAAATAAAATGAAGCTGTACACCCGAAGCAGAGAACTTCTTATGATGGCACATTACCTGCCCAGCCAGCATTTCATACAACAGGACCCCATAGGACCACCAGTCCACCGACTTTCCATAAGGCTGGTAAGCTATAATCTGGAAAAAAAATAAAAATATGATATTAAGAATACAATTTATTACACCTTATATTACTAAAGTGTAATCAAGTGGCCTCAAAAAAAAAAGTATTGAACACAGGGGGTCTCTTTAGACCGGTTGTGACAATCGGCAAACTGTCAGTACTTGAACTATCAGGTGAGCAGAAAATAAAGGGGAGGGGGGCAGTTTATTGCAATGGACGAATGCACTTGGGGTATTCTGCAGAATCCACCATTCATTGCAAGGGGGGCACTATTATTATTTAAAGGGACATCTTAGTTATCATATAGTTTCCTTTTAAGTCACTAAAAACAAGTTGTAAGAAGCGGGAAAAAAGTGTATTGAAAGATTATACATAAAACATACATTTAGTTACCTATATTTATGTCTGAGGATGGTTACCTTGAAATATAACTACATAACTTTTCAGGTATCGTTGCATACCTCTACCCAAAACGGGTAGAGAAGTAAAGATCATGTTATCTTGTACATTTGAAATATGGTGAAAAAGTGAATTATACATGAAATTTTACAGCAGATAACTTAAGCAGAAAAATAATGTTACTAAATTTAACAATCTGAGCTTGTGGAAGAGACGCCCGTCAGGGTATGTAGCGTGGACAGAAAGGTTTGGGTGCTAGAAGAGATTTAGTTGGTGGGGTGGTGTGTAACTGAAAGGTTAGCTGCAATGTTTTGTTCCACTGAAGATGAATAGCATGCTTTAACGTTTATACGGATGAATGCACCAGCTTTCTCATGGGACATTGTGAACTCTGCAAAAACTATAGATAATATGAGAATATTGGACTTTCCAATAGCACGGCCTTTTCTTTTGAGTACGCAATACCATGCAAACGGTCGGTTGGAGAATACACAAGATCTGTAATTCCCATTAAAGTTTGGTACGCATGCTCTCCACATTAAAAACAAGAGAGGCGGGATGAGCAGAGGGTTTATGTGTTCTTGTTTGTTATGTTTCACAGATTACATTTATACACGCTCATGTCTATGGACACACAGAATCATATTTACCTCACGACGAGGGCCTCTACACCTACTTATATTGTTGACGCACACACTACCATCTCACCTCCTCTCCGTGGATCTCTACCTGATACTATGTCATTCTCCTTAAATGTTGGGAACTACTCATGCTTTTGAAGTCTTGATGCACTGTTGTGATCTCTGTTACATATCCTCAAATTATATGTATTCTTAATTATATTTATTCTGTGACATCTATGTTGTAATGGCTCTGTACCCATTCATATACACTGTGTGAATATACTTG
The DNA here is from genome assembly GCA_009364415.1 of Spea multiplicata. NCBI lineage: Eukaryota > Metazoa > Chordata > Amphibia > Anura > Pelobatidae > Spea > Spea multiplicata. The sequence continues at coordinate 145,833 of VKOC01016414.1, forward strand.
TAATCAGAGATTTGCCATGGACTTGAAGGTGATTATTTGTAAACCCCCCCCCCTTTTTGTTTCTGTATCATTAACGTGAAAAACAAAGAACACAAAAAAGAAAAAAACTTGAAATAAAAAGAAGTTTTTTTAAAAAAAAGCAAAAAAGCAGAGAGGTGGAATTCTTTTTTGCTTTCTGTGAATAATCTGTTTTAAACTTTATTTAAATACCGTAATTAAAAGCCTTTGTAGTAACCATGCTATGTCAAAAGAGTCTCTCGTGAACCAGGGCCTTTTTTATTTTTTTCTGCTATATTATCTGGTATATTATGGCATTTTCCAATGTCCGATAGTTTTTAAGAACTATTGAACTTCCAAGCAGAAAAAACTCTCAACTACAACCAAAAATAAACTTCTTTAACAAAACAGCATTGACACAAACCCTTGTAATGGGGACAGTTTAATGCCTAGGGGTACCTAAAGCTCTTTTAGTCACCCACACATAATAAGGATGCAATAAAAGACCAGCAACAGTTCATCCTCACACAATTAGGACAATTTTGGGAATGGGTTTCTAGTTAAATGCGAGCTGGTACTTTGATTTTCAATTAACTAATTTTAGTTCACTTTTATATATATTATATTTCTGATTTGTTACTCATTTGTGCTTCACGGGGGATGGGGGCCGAATGCCCTGACAGGGTTCATGCTCATGTGTTTACAGTATTGATAACCTTCTATGGTCACTAATAAGTAAATAAATATGGTGATATCCTATCGATATTTTTTTTTATTTACATGCACTTAATTCTGTTTCCTTTCATGTACCTCATACTCTGTCCTACTGGCAGGAAAATGGTCAAAAAACACTAATAATTAATAATTATTAGCGTTGGAGGCAGGGAAAGTCAAATCTCCCCCAACCTTTCTGTACTTTTCTGCAAATACAGAATAATGCTGTATACTGAGGCATAAACAGTAAAATTATAAATATAATATACTCTTCATTCTGATAGAGAGTGGAGGTGCCGTTTACAAAAAATCACTTATTGCTCAATGTCTTCTACGGGCTGGATGAACCAAATAGCTTAATGTTGGGAATACTTTAATAAATGTTTTAAAGCTACCATCTCTGGCCACATATAATTGTTCAGGAAGAGCAGATCAAGTAAACATGCAAACTATTATTATATTATAAAATGTTATTATTATTATAAAATATTATATAACATTAGAAAATATAATAATAATAATATAATAATAATAAAAAATATGTATTTTCAGAATGTGTTACTCATTTGTGATTCCACCACATGCAAATGTCTACCTCATATACTTAATCTGCATATGTTTACAGAATAATCCAAGAATCCTATTCAAAAAAATGAGTAGCCCAGCAAAGCTATTTTGTAAAACAAATATTAAAGGGACAATTTTGTGTCTCTGACAGTCCCAGTGTGAGTTGTTTAATATGCATTCTTTAAAAAAAAAAATGTGAGAAAAGTGTCCCCATTGAAATCCAAGGCTTTTGTGCTCAGGGGTCTGAACAGACCACCGCATGCAGCGTTGTCAGAGCTAGAACTGACTGGAGGGCCACAAAAACTCTCCCTCTTTCCTAAGGTAGAAATAGGTGTTGTTTTACACTTGAGGTTGAAAAAGTAAATATATATATATATTGTAATAAATATTTGAAAAAAAATCTCCCCATCCCACTAGAATTTAAAATATTTTTTTCTGCACAGGTACAGCTCTTGCTCTCTGCTGAGCTTGTCACTGTAAATCTATATTTACTGAAAATGTACATGAAAAAGATATATGGCATACCCTCCGGATATCAATATATGCGGGGAAAAAATTCATGCAGAATTATATCAGCCAATATAAATATAGTTAGTTTAGTACTACAGCATTTAACATACACCCTTATATTCTGGTAAACCAAGCAATGTTTGAGTGACGCTCTTTCCTGAACTAGTCTAGCATTATTGTTCTTTATCGCCCCCTACTGGTTTCGATACCAAAATGCATTGCAAGGAAATGTGTGCCCTAGTTGCCGAGACGCAACATGACAAGTACAAGATAACAAAGTGAAGTAGGCTTTGGATTTTGTTATACATATTCAGGGCTAATAAAACACCTTGCGTCCTGAGGCAAAACTAGAGAAACCTTAGGAATCATGTATGGGTGTATCATAAAGCTGCGGTTCTGGAAACAAATGTTGCACTTTTAAGGTGAATTATGAAGTATTGTAAATATTTAAAAAATTTATATATCTTAAAAAAATGAACAAAATTTTAATGTTTTCTACAATTATTTTTGTTCCAGCCTTTTACTGAAACATACAATTTGACTGCAGACAAGAATGATTCAAAAGCATCCCTTTTGCCTGATTTTTCTAATGTACTGTCTTCAGTTTGTTCTGCATGGAATGTGAATGCATTATAATCTGGTGATTACCCTTTGTCCTAAAAAGTGCCCCTTATAAACTATTTAATAATCTCTGACAGGGCCTGTGCCTCTACAAAGCCTGGGGTGACCCCGCAACCCCCTTATTCCTGTCTCCTCATATCGATTCAAAATTATTGAGAAAGGGCCCTTCGGAGCTGGATCACACCAGTCCAGGCTGGAAGGGCCCTTTCTAAACTATTTTGAACTGGCACAGGGAGCCAACGTACCGGGGGAGCAGCCAAAGAGAAAGAGAGCTGCAGGAGCGGTGTGGGGGAAAGCAGGTATGGGAGGGAGGTGGGATGTATGTATATGTATTATGTATATGTATTTATGTATGTCAGAATGGATGTGTAATAGTGTGTGTGTGTGTGTGATTATGGGTGTGTACTTGTGTGTGGGAGCATGGATGTGTACTTGTGTGTGGGAGCATGGATGTGTACTTGTGTGTGGGAGCATGGATGTGTAGGTGGGGTGAGGTGGATTGCTAACAGCAATCGCACTCCTATCATGCTAAGTCAGCCAGTACATGTTGGAATCTGGGTATGCCTGGGCATGATAGGATTGTGATTGCTGTTAATCAATCATATATATCTATATATTAATATATTAATTTTTTTTTGTCTAATTTTGTGTGTTACTTACTTTTAATAAAAGTGTGCTTTTTATGTTTTTGTTTTTTTAAAGGTGGGGGGGGGGGTCCTTTTCGGTTTCAACCAAGTGAATGCTGAATTTTCGGTTTCGGTCTAGAATTTTCATTGCGGTGCACCCCTATACTAAGCCAGACACTGAAGTGGTAGGCCTATACCACATCAATGTTTGGCTAAATATATAGTGATAGGGGTTATGCTGCATTATTGTCAATGTCTGGCTCAATGTAGTGATAGGGATTATGCTGTACCACCGTCAGTGCGTGCCTCAGTATATAGTGATATGTGTTATGGTGTACCACTGTCGATGTGTGCCTCAGTATATAATGATAGCAGTTATTCTGGACCACCGGCAATGTTTGCCTCAGTATATAATAACAGTTATGTTGTACCCCCGTCAATGTCTGCCTCAGTATATAATGGTAACAGTTATGATGTTCCCCTGTCAATGTTAGCCTAATGATAGAAGCTATGCAGTTTTAAAGTGGGGGGGGGTTGCCACATACAGGATCTACCCCAGGTGCCAAATACTCTAGGTACGCCCCTGTACCTATCCCATGTATGTTTAAATTCCCTCACTGTACTAGCCTCTAACACTTCTATTGGGGGCTGTTCCATTTACTACCACCAAGTAAAACTTCCTTACATTACATCTAAGCATCTGGACATCTTGTTCTACTTTTTTTCCTCATACTGCTATCCATACCACAATTTAGCACACATATTCCAGTGACTGATATCACAATTTAAAATGCACTAGCAAGTAAGTACTAGAATACGTAGCTGCACTTCAACATCTTTATTAAAACATTTTTTTGTTTCACTATACATTGCAAGTTCCATCAACTTTGTGACTTTTCACATTTCTCAAAGGCATCTGGTTAATGCTGAAAACAGAGTTTCCTAGAATGGTAAAATAAATAAATCTAACGTGTTATGATGGACTTGGATTTATTGGTTCCCTGAAACCATTCTCTAATCTGTGTCCTTTACCAAGAGGAATGTCATTGTGTGTCGCATGTGTTAATGCCAAATGCTAATAGTGGATATCTTTGCACCATCTAGTGGCCGCAACTTGTTATGTCAACGTTCTGTAAGGTAATAAACCATAAGCATTATTCCAAATTATTATGGTTGACAGAGGTTCACAATTGGATTTCGTTCTCCCCAGATGCATAAATTTGATATTGGTTGCAGTTCTGTGCTTCTTAAAGGCACTGCGTTTTGGAACATGTCAATGCATTTATCAAATCAATACTTACCTACATACCCTATATACCCTATATCGACAAAAGTATTGGACACCTTCCTTTCACTGGAAGTTAAGGGCTAAGCCCAACCCCTGAAAACCAGCCCCATGCCATTATCCCCTCCTCCACCAAATTCGCTCATCAGACTGCCAAACAGAGAAGCATGATTTGTCACTCCACAGAACACGCTTCCAATGGTCCGGAGTCCAGTGTCAGCGCGCTTTGCACTACTCAATCCGACTCTTGGCATCGTACTTGGTGATCTGAAGCTTACATGCAGCCATCCTATGAAGCTCCCGCAGCGTTTTTTGTGCTGATATTAACGCCAGTGGAAGGTTAGAACTCTTAAGTTATGGAATCAGCAGAGTGTTGGTGACTTTTATGCACCATGAACCTCAGCACTCGGTGACCCCGCTCTGTGACTTTACGTGGTCTTCAGCTTCATGGTTGAGTTGCTGCTGTTCCTAAACCCTTCCACTTTCCAATAATACCACTTACAGTTGACCGCAGAATATCTAGCAGGGATGAACTGACTTATTGCAGAGGAGGCATCCTATCATAGTATCATAACCATGATCTGAGCTCTTGAGAATCACCCATTTTTTGGTCATTTTGTGTATATGATTACTAGATACTAAAGCCCATGGTACCTCAGTTACAGTGGACAGGATGATAATTATTACATATCAAAAATCTCTTTGTAAACAATATTTGAGGTATAAATTGGTTAACTTGTGTATGAAGAATTTTAACCTTGACTGCTTTTTCAGTTGTAGCTTTAAACAAAAACTGTTCATGACTAAATACGGGTTGAGACAAATATATTCCAACCTTTTGAAGTCTGTTCATTGCAGAACTAAAACTAACTGGAAATTGCCTTTGTTTCAAAATGAAAGGAAAATCCAAACCAAATTGACATGGTATCCATGCTACTGTAAACAACAGCGTAGAGGGCCACAGGTTCTGAATTATTTAGATTACCTGACATTTGCAACAATGCATGTTATGTTCTTATAACCAAATTTAGCCACTAATGCCAGTGAAATTGGCTCAAGGACATAAAGGCCAAAATGCCAGTAAAATTGCCTCTAGGGCATCACACTGGTTATTAATTATGTTTATCAGTGTATTTTACTTTGAAGGTAAGTTGGCATTTTGCCATTAATTTAGCTTTAAAAAGCCATTACTGAGCTCTTCCATTTGATGACATACTTTATTACTCACTTAGTTACCCAAGTCTGTCTTATTATAGAGATATGATGGAGCACAAATCCAATGCTGTATAAATAAAATAAAGTGCTAAGACAACAAGCACCATGCACAAATTCCAAGTCTTCTTCCCTCTACTGGACCATGCGTTCTTTGTGTATTAAATCTGGATTCAGCAGGTGTATCTATTCTTCTCTGCAATTCTTTATCCTTCCATATGCCAGGGCCAGACTGGCCTACTGGGAAATTTCCCTGTTGGCTGCCTGCACACTCAAGAGTATTTGTGTGTGTCAGTATGTGTTAGTGTGAGATTATGTGTGTAAATATGTGTGCCATAGGTGGTGCAATATGGGATGATAATGATAGGGGATGGAAATTAAGGTGGGAAGGAATTATAATGATAGTAAGGTGTGTAAATATGGTGGTTGGGGAAAAATTGATTGCTGTAGAGAATGGAAATGGTCAGGGGCAACTCTACACTCTACGTACATGCGTATTCATCTTCTCTAACACCTTTCACACTTACACATGCATGCACACAAACTTCCCCTCTTTCTCTTACATTTTTAGATCTAAATTGTTTTATTTGCCTATTTATTATCTACTGTAAAAGTGATCTCTGTGTTTAAAAACACTTTGTTTTCCGTAATTTATTTAAATAAACTTGAAAATGGTTAATTTCATAGTTAGACATTTTTTTATTCATACTATATCGGTGCCCTCCCAGTTGGTCACAACCCATTTCATGATGTCATGGCCACAGTGATATTAGGACTATGTATTTCATATGTATCTTATTTATGACAAATTTGTTCTTCAAATGTATTTTAAAAATGCATGGTTTGTGCCTATTTTGAACAAAAACCTATTGTGGCAGGGACCCTACATATGTGCATATGTGCAGAAAAATGGCACCATTAAATACTGGGTTGGGATTCAATTATTTCCAGGGCTTGTTTTAATTCCCAGTCTGGCCCTGATCCAATATAATCAAGAGTGCAAAGTGACAAAGTGCAAAGAGAGTAGGGGGATGGAAATCTGTATTAATGGAGATTAACTTTGTTGGCCTATTTCTTTTACTTCAGTCTCAGGAAATTGTGTAAAAATAATTATATATATATATATATATATATAATTAACATATATAAGATATATTTACAGGTATTTTAGATTTGTGATTTATACTTGTTCCTTATCCATTTAAAGATGGCCACAAATATTTTATATTCAATTATATATTATATTATTATATATATTATATATGAAAGTGTACATTAATCCTATATAATTGTATAATATTAAAATAAAACAGTACCTCTGGGGCTATGTAGTCTGGCGTCCCACAGAATGTGCGTGTGGTAGACCCACTGAATATGTTTTCTTTGCACATGCCAAAATCTGTTATTTTAATGTGTCCTTCCGCATCCAGCATGACATTGTCCAGCTTTAAGTCCCTGATTGTATTTTCAGTAGCAATGTTAGAAAGGGAACAAAGACCAGCATTAGTTACACATAATACTATAGATTTTAGACACATGTCCCTATGTCACTTACTACTAACTTAAACTTTATGCAAATATATACATTAACACAGCACATTCCCATATCATGTTAGGTTCTATTATATTATGGATACTCAATGATGAGCTATGATGTGACAATGAAGCTCCTGTAATACCAGAATGCAACTGTGTTCTAGGTGATACAATTACAATATTTCCCATGAGTTAGTAGTTCGACACCTGGAAGAAATACCCGTATAATCAGTAACATCTTATTATCCCAATAGCCCAAAACTGTCCTAGAAATAATTCTTTAATCATTTAAAAATGAGCCGGACACAAAGAAACACACAATTATTGGTTGTTGCCATAAATACCAAAAAAAAATGTCTGTTTTTATGTGATTAGACCTTTAAAGAAATGAATAAAATATAGATTTGTAAAGGTCTATTTGCTTAATTTACTAGGGGATGCAATTATTTGTGGGACAGCATCATTAATTCTTAGATCAACATGAAGCCCACGAGATTTAGAAATAGAGTCAGGCAAATCGGTGTAAACGCACGCAGAGACACTCTACCTCCCAAGCTCCAGTGAAGGTTGGGAGGTATGTAGGACTAGCATTAAACTATACTATTACATCATTTCAGTGGAGGAACAGTCAGTAACTGAGTTTATGGTGATCATATATAAAGATGTCCAGTGACAACCAGAATTACCTACACTTCTATGATGTCATGTATGCTTTGGCAGGATGCATTTAGTGCATCACTTTCTATTATGTGATTATGCTCCTGTTTTGTTTACAGATTTACTTGTTGGCACGACTTCTGGTCTTAATAATATAAGGAAATTGTTTAGGAGAGTGCAGTGAGTGTTGTTTCTAATCACAGCATCAAAAAAAGAAGTGTTGTTTTCCAAAAAGTGTATCCATCAAACCTAGAGGGCCTTAAAGAATTGGTGAGGAACCAATGTTCTAGCTCTCCACTGATCTAGAACGGTTCTAGAAAACAAAGAAACTATACACATACCTGTAAATAATCCCTTTATTGTGGAGAAAGAAGAGTCCTATGGCAATCTCAGCAGCATAGAACCTGCAATAGATGTAAAGGAGGCGTTAATTGAGTTGATATTATGGTGAATTTCAGCTTGCTCCAAAATGGGTGTTTATTTAAATTTAAAAAACCTCTCATTTATATTATGTTTATATATTTGTTGCCAACTTTATTAGGGTGAGAAGGGCAGACAGTTTTTGGTTTTGTATACATTGAACAGCCAATACACTGTATTTGCAGCATGCTCACACTGTTTGGTAGGCCTCGTATTCTACATTTATATTATTTGAGCCTGAGACTAGCTTAGCGCACCAACATTTTTTCTTTTCCTTACTTAAATTAAACCCCAGTTTATTTATATTATGTGCATCATTTTGTTTTAAAACATATCCATCTGTGGATATACTGTGAAAATGCTGTAAGCGGTGGGATATTAAATGTCTATCTACTATGATAACCTGTTAAAGAAATTAAGAGGATTTATTGAACTTCCAACATATTAACTGTCGCCGAACATGCATTTTGACTTTCTTTTTTCCCGAATTGCTTGCTTTGTATATTTACATTACGTTACTTTTAATTCTATAGCGTCAGCAGATTCCACTGTGCCTTACAGAGGCGTTGGGATAAATTTAACATCACAAACAATAACAAACCGGTACAAAAGGAGAAGAGGGCCCTGCTCTTGTGAGCTTACAGTCTAGTCGATCTTGTATATTTATCTATAACTGGAATCAATACCAGTAAACGTTGAATCTGGTAAGATGTGTTTTACACTTTGCACAATAAAATCTGTTGTCGATACTGATTACCATCTTTAGCACTACCAAACCATTTAAAAACATGAACAAAATGTAAAGATTTTTACTATTAACTAAAGCGGACTTAACCACTTCTCCTAAATTTTGCAAGTTTTGGTTTTAAAATTAGAATGCATATCTACCAATAGGTACAATTGCTGCTGTATCAGCAACATTTGTATGATAAGTCCTTTTCAGTAAGTTGTTTCTTACATTGTGTTAAGATACTGCCCATCCAAAACATTTAAAGTAATCACAAAACATACAAAAAGCACATATATCTAAGCAATGTCAACTTTGAGGTACCCCCTTCAACATACTTGGGGTCTTACTCAGGCTACCAGAGGCCTTCCTCTCAGGGAGAATGGCAAGGGTACATGAGTGGGGCTCGCCTCATATGCTGCTTACAAGGACAGGGTTAGCCCTATATAGCTTAACTTTGTGTGGGGTGGGAGAGGAATAGGGAGGAGAGCTCCCACAACACAGAGACAGAGCACCATGACCTGGAGAACTGGCAGTTCGCCTGGAGACACTAGATGAAGCCCGGAGAGTTCCCACCCAGGCATGTCCTTCACATACATTATATGATCAAAAGTATCTGGTCACATGACCATCGCACCTATATGAGTTTGCTGGACACCTTATTCCAAACAATGAGCGTTTATATGGAGTTGCCCACCATGTTTCACAGCTATAAGAGGCTCCACTCTTCAAGAAAGGCTTTACTCAATATATTGAAGTGTGTACTGTGCAAATTTAGGCAGGGGTCAGGCACTGATGTTGGATGAAAAGTTGTGGCTCACAATAGGTCTTCTAACTTATCCTGAAGGTGTTCATTTGAGTTAAGGTCAGGGCTCTGTGCAGGCCACTAGAGTCCCTCCACACCAACCTTTATGCCATGCCTTTATGAACCCTGCTTTGTACACAGAGTCACAGTCATGGGTGTTGCTGAATCACCTAAACTCAATAATTACTCTGCATAGTTTTGTTAATATAGGGTACTATGCATAGAGCAGTCCTCTTAGGAAAAGAAAGCCAGATCCAGACAGTGGGGAGCATTACATGGCAAGAAATTGCATATGAATGTCATGCAAAAGATTGCTGTCACTGCTACAGCTTTCAATTGAACTAAATTCCATTAAAACCACCTATGGCTTGCTCATTTAGTCTGGCAATTAGTGCAATTGTTTTGATGATATTTAGTTTAGCGTCATGTATGGTTGGATTCAGAGCCACTCATAATAACACACACATCCAGATGTTCACAGTAACACATACAGTAACTCAGACAAACACACATGCACACAGTAACGTACCCACACACGCACACTTGCATTAGCATAACCAAGCACACACAAGCACCCACTAATACTAATAAGCGAACACACGTCCATATACTAACACGCACACCAACATACCCAGGCACACACAACAACATACCCAGAAGCACATGCACAAAACTGTCAGGCTCCTGCCCTACATGCCCAAAGGTCCCTGAGCATGTATTGCAGTCCTCGCTACTTGCCTCGGCAGTATCCCTGACAACTATATCAAAAAAAAAAAATGGTTCAGCGCTGGGAGTAGTCTTTGAACGGAGGTGTAGGCAGCAACACAAACCATGCCCGGAATCTCTCTTGAAGGTAGAATCTTTTGGATGGGTGTGGCGGTCGCACCTAAGGGTATGATGGCTGTAAGGGTCTTCCAATATAACCAGGGGATGGAGATATGTAAAATGAAGAAAAAACGAAAAATACTGCAGTATGTTATTGGGACTTAATCTCCCATCCCCTAGGGATTATAGTATCTCAGCGCTGACCAGATACAGGGCCGGCCCTACAATGGAGCCGACAGCGGCAATTGCTCCAGGCGGCACTTTAGAAGAAGCCCTTTTTTTTTGAAGCAGAGGAGAGAGAGGGGCGCCGAGTGGTTTTCGCTTACCCACTCGACGCCCCTCTATCTCCTCTGCGAGCCCTCTAGCTCGGTCTCGGTGCCGGCTTGTAATGCTGCGCGCCGAAGTGACGTCATTTCCGGCGCTCAGCATTAGAAGCCGGCACACCGGCAGAGCAGAACTCGCCGCACTTGTTTAAAGGTTAGTACCGGGGGGGGGGGGGGTAGATATGGTGTCGGCGAATAATGGTGAAACTTCGCCCCAGGCGGAATTAAGTCTTGGGCCGGCCCTGACCAGATATGTGATAGATTGAATACAACGATCCAATGTTTATACAGATCTACGTGTAGATAGACCAAGCCATGTCTAAAGACTATCCTTACTGGACACTCCACTAAATAGGCTGGAGAGAACCCCCTCTTAATAACAACAGTTACATCCCTGGATTGATAACTTGGGCTTTCAGGTGTGGTGATGCTGCCCATGTGTTTAAGCACTGAAGCAGGTCCCATGTAAACACTATTGATGTGCTATTGAGTAGATTCGCCAGATCTTTGGTGATTTTGGCTGACTTTCGGGAGGCTTTCCCTGACATACATGTACAACGCTTACTTATTTGCAGGCCCGTAGTTATGCCACCTCACAAATTCAGGGGTTTACGACTCAAGACCTTTTAATCCGAACTACAGATGGGGCCGGTCATTCCACTGCGATCTTATATAAGTTGTTGAGGGAGGATAAATATTGACCTGAGCTAACGAGAAGGGATAAGAAATGGATTCAACATATGCCTACCCTGGAGATCGCTGATCTCTATAAGTGCCACTTGTCAAGCGCTGCCAACTGATACGTATTCTGATGTTTCTTAAAATTGCCCATTATGCCTATTACTCTCCTTGTATCACCGTCTCTGGCAATGCCCCCCATTTCCTCCTTTTGGAAACAGATAACGCATATTATAAATGGGCCTTTCTAACATATCCCTTACCCCACAATTGGCTATTTTGGGGATTGTAGCTGATACTTATAGGGGTAATAGACAACAGCTGGGCATTGTTATGGCAGTGATCCCCCCACGCCACCTACCCTGTCGTTACTGAAGACAAAGCTATTGTACCTGATGGAGATGGACTGGCTGTAGACTAGCCTTGATAAGGAGGCAAGTACTCAAAGGTTTTTTCAGATATGGCAGGGTTTTATTAATAGTTAAGACAATGCTTTAAAAATTAAAATACATACAACATTTCGGTACCCATCTTGGTACTGCTCTACCTCAATTACTCAAGGTACGCCCATTATAAATTCTCATTAATACCATTTCATTTGTAATTGTATTACGGCATAGCCTTTTATGCATCTTCAATGTTTGGAGGCTCTAGTTCTACCTTATCCTGGGTTCTCAGCTTGTTCCTGGTGCATATGGTGGGTTCCCTGCTTACTGGGCTCCCTTCTCGATTTAATTTAATTAAATAGAAAGATAAAGAGGTAAGTCTGGGACGTGGGACTTACCTCTTTATCCATGGAAGCTGAGATTCACATCTTTCAGGAGCAGAACCAGCATTATACAATAGCAGACAGTGAAAAGTAACACAATAAAAGTGACAAAGTACAGAAATGGCAATAGAATTAACACACAAGACCTACTGATATAGAGTGTTCTGCTTTTGTGCATTTATTAAGACGGGGAATGAGACAAAAAGTGTCTAAACAAATAAAAAATAACAAGCAACTTAGTAACCAGTGAGAGATAATGTAATGGGGAAAAAAGGATCGAGCCAACAAAAAAGCAATCTAAGATTGACAGTACCTGTCATCAGAACTTTGCATGAATTACCATATGTTTATTTAGGCATTTAATAAAATGGCTAGATGCTGTAATTATGTGAGTTAGGAATGCTTAGCCGCAGACTGCCGGGGAACCGCATTACCAACCTGGGCTGCCATGTAGTGAGTTCCTCGTATTTTCTCCCTGCATCTTCTCGAAGGCACTGTTTCTCCTTATATATTAACTACGTGCAGTGATAGATGCCGGGAGAGCCTGTGCTTTCACAGATCACATGACAATGATTTCTATAAATGTTCTACTTTTTTGAGATCTGATGGTCCTTTGTACAACTCAAAGTTCTCTGTGGCACAACAGTATTTATAGATGGAATGGACACCAATGAAATGACTGTATAAATATGAAAAACATAAAAAGAAAACCACATAGATTGTAAGCACCTTTGCGCTGTGTCCTCTTCTCCTTCAGGAAACATAGAATTTGAAGGCAGATAAGAACCATGTGGCCCATCACCCAATTTTTGCTGATATAAAGACCTTCATCGGTCCTTGGTCTTGCCTTAGATTCAAGATAGCTTTATGCCTTTCCCATAGATGTTTAAATCCCCCCACACACTGTTTTAGCCTCTACCACTTTGGCTCGGGTGCTGTTCCACTTGTTGAGCGCCTTCCAAGTAAAACAAACCTTTCTTACATTAATCCTATGCCTTTGGGCCTCTAGTTTTAGATTATGACAGCTTGTTCTAACATTTTTCCTTTGAAGTAGACCTCTGTCCTGTACTTTGTTAATCCCTTTATGTATTCAAATGTTTCTATCACATCCCCTCTCCTATCCTCCAAGCTATACATCGAGATCCTTGAGTTGTTTCTGGAAATCCAAATTGTGATGCGCTACTTCTTTACACAATGGACAGTGCTGTAGAATATGACGCTACATATAACAATAATACATCACTTACATAGCATGCGGCTCCTTGAACTTTCCGAGTTGTTGGATGTGGTACATGAGATCACCCCCGTTCACATACTCCATAACAAAATACAGACGATCCTAGAAAAAGAGCAAACCTAACTAACTTCCATGTATGCTAAAGTAGATCTGTTAATTAAATTAAAACAAGTTTGTATATGACAAGCATCCTACAAGTGGCGTGGCTTTGCCTCTCCAGCAGTATAGATTGATGCAGGAATATCTTTCTACTCATAAAAACCTGAGAAACCCAAAATTATAAGATTTTAAAACTAAATTAAAACTAAATTATGGTATAGTAACCACAGTACAACAATGAGCAGCTTGAATCTTCGTTAACTATGTCTTGGTATGTCTCGGTAACATTGGGCATGTAGTAAGCCTGGACCATCTTCAGAAAAAATATAAGTTGTAAGAGTATTTCAAAAGCAAATCTTGACAGATATGTATGGTCATTGTATAATACTTAATACATACATAAGCAATGGTAATCTTCTCTTTCTGACATAATACTCTTTTTTTATTCCATTTTGTTACCCTTTCGATTGACACTGCCTCGTTTTTCAACCACATTTTTCTAGGATTTAGTGTTTTGTATTGTAAATTTGTAGGATTTTAAGTTAGTTAACGGTAATAAAGAAAGACAACTCCTATATTTCATAAAATGCAATGGAAATCCTATTTCAAGACATACCACTGTCTGGAAGGTTGAGTGAAGCTGAGTAAGGAAGTGAGGCCGATCGGACAATGCCAGTACCCTTTTCTCCACCATGGTGCATTCCACATCATCATCTTGGATGATCACGTCCTTCTTAAGAATCTTGATGGCATAAAGTTCATCCGATCCACGTCTCTCGGCCAGCATCACCTAAGTGAAAGTGAACATAGCACGTTAAAAATCCAGCTTTTAACATATGTGCAAACGGTCTGAAGGAGGACACTTCCAACACAAAAGGGAACGTCAGCAACTAATGTGGTCACCATATGCTGATTATACTTTATTTTTTAAAATATTTTATTGGCTGATCAGTACAATTGCTCATACAGGTAAGCTCGCTGATTACATGGAGAATCTACTGAAGATCACTCAGAAGTCTGTAGCAAGAAATCTAAATTTCATCAGGCAGGGGGAGGTAAAGACAATGTAAAAAAAATAACCTACATAGACAAGTTTTGTCAGCACAAATTAAGAATATGCCTAATTTTTTTTTGTTTTACCGGTGTGACAGGGTGATAGTTTAAATCCTACCAGGTTTAGTTTTCATTCCAAATGGTTGTAAACATTTTTCCTGACGTAAAGACTGAAATCTTAATCAGTCCTTGGTCATGTCTTAGATTCAGTATAGCTTGATGTCTATCCCATGCATGTTTAAATCTCTGCACTGTATTAGCCTTATCTGCCAACCTCTCAGTCAGATAAAACCTACTTTGCATTATACCTAATCCTCTGCCCCTTTAGCTTTAGATTATGACCTATTGTTCTAATTAGAAATATATTTAATACATGTTATTAGCTGAAAAAAAGCAGAATAATGCTCACTGGCAATACCACAGTGCACCTAATCCGCTCCCAGAGATCTCTATTGTACCTTTCAGGACCCGGTGTTACTATGGCAATATCACTGGGGTCCCTATAATTCATTTTAAAATGTTATTTAGATTTTGGAATTATAGATTTATTTTGCCATTTTTTTGGAAATTATTTCACCTTCAAAGATCACATTGTGCTCAGGAAGCAGGTTCCATAACTCTTCATGGCTGATCATCCAGTGGTGGCGGTGATCCCTGTATGGATTCGATAGGCCCTCCAATGTCCTCTGACTGTAGTAGCTCTACCCAGCGCTATCATACCCGACCCGTCAGCATGGGGACAGCCTGATCCATTCACACCTGAGACATTGTAACACTAACGAGTCACATGATGCCGGGGAGGGGAAATGGTTAATTTGGCCCAATTTGCACATTTCCACTTAGGGGTGCACTCACTTTTGTTGCCAAGGTTTAGACATTAATGGCTGTGTGTTGAGTTATTATGAGGGGACAGTAAATTTACACTGTTATACAGGCTGTACACTCACTACTTTACATTGTAGCAGAGCGTCATTTCTTCAGTGTTGTCACATGAACAGATATAATAAAATATTTACAAAAATCTGAGGGGTGTACTCACTTTTGTGAGATACTGTAATAACACAATCCACAATCAATAAATAACATGAAAATATCATAGATCTTGCAGTCTGGGCAGCTGTTATGAGTTTAAAGCGACTAACAGTTTTTTCTTTTTTTCTCTTTTATAAAGTTTTTATAAAGCTGTATTGTATCACTGGGGTGTCATATACGCTTTCCACCTGACAGCGATATATTACAGGCCATTTTTACGCTCCTAATTACAAAGTATGTAGAGAAAGGCTATAATTTTGTGCAATAACTTAACACAGTTCTCTGTAATCGTCTCTGTTCTCCTTTCCTTTCAACTATGTAACATTTCAAGCCATTACTTGTGGTAATCTCGTACCATGCTATTTGCATAATAAATGAGTCACCTCTTTCTCTACAATCCTAAATATGTTCCCAGTAGTTAACTTCGAACATGACAAATATTTTTGCCTTATTGTGTATGTGATGCCACATCTTGTATGCCTATGGTGCAGAAATTAATATTTCTTTAAGCAAGAGCCTTTCTAACTTCTATCGTTAAACTATTTATGTGCACCACTGCTGCTACTTCACTCTTCATGGGCCAATGACTTGCCATGGCATTTGCCAGAACTCTAACTTATATCATTAAACAATTATTGTTGCGTATCACTGAATATTATGATTGGGTAGACGACGAAGGCACAGAGATTCCCTGACAGCTACAAAACACTCACAACATTTCAATCACAATATGAAATTTGAACTATAGCTATGTACCGTAATTAGATCATGCGTTCCTAAAATGTCACACATTCTCTACATGTCAGTTCTAGTATGTGGAAATCTCTCTGTTGCAGAAGAAAGAATGGCATTCCCATTCTTCATAGGTGTTAAGTATGTAGAATGCTGTCTTGGCTATTATGTTGACTTCAACATACGACCTTGTGGTAGATGTGTTAAGACCACAGTGGCATAAATTACAGACAACAGAAGAGCTTAAAGTTGTTTCAGCTGCATATAACCCACATGACACCGTGACATGTCACATGTCGCCCTTGGATGAATACTGGAATATCGGTTTAACCTCTTCCATACTTTATTACATAACATGAATATAGAGTGTGTTATACTGTTTATGACGGCATGGTACTCAGTGACATATCTTGGCCTAGGCTCACTAGGCAGGTCCAAGTCCCACAGCTGCCAAGCTGGGAGGCAGATTGCCCTTTTGGATGATCAGGAACCCTGGTATCCTGATGCTCAATGGGCTAGTTACAGAGAAGATCTTCAATCTACCCAACCGGCACATTTACGTTATGAATGCATTACTGACTTAGCACAGCCTCTATTGACTGCATTAGAAGGCGCTGCACACTTTTAAGGAATGGAGTGCCGGGATATGACTTAATGAGCCTTTTAAAGTGGTGCAGATGGGGATGAGAATAGGGCCTAGGGCAGCTCAGACGGTAAATACATCGTAGATGGTACTTCATGATAAAATCTCCGGGGGAAGACTGACACCTTTTGGCCTGGGGAAGTACGTCTGTAGTTGCATAGATACAATACATTTTTTCAGCTGGGTTGGGGGTTTACATGAAAATCAATGCATGATTTCTTGTACATATAAAAAGAAAGTCCTATCTATAATTTGTGGGAATATACTCGGGGCCATCTTTATTATTGATTGTACCCTGGGCATTGCTTGCTTGGTGGTTGGTTACTGGTCAGCCAGGTATGTGCCACTTGCCCAAGCACAATTCTGATTTCAAGTATTTATATTTTTTTTTTTTTATAAAAAAATGTAGCCATAGGCCCTGTATACATAACTGGGGCACTCAATGCAGGGGTCACATGTCCTTGCTGCACTGACTGATTAGAAGTAGACTGTCAGTCACTTCGATCTTCACTCCTTCTGACCCTAGCGTGACTCCATGTGAGATGTCCTCATGCAGAAGGCAGAGGAGAAGCACAATACTATGTCAATTGCACAGTAAATGTTGCGGCCCCTGTGAT
The DNA here is from genome assembly GCA_009364415.1 of Spea multiplicata. NCBI lineage: Eukaryota > Metazoa > Chordata > Amphibia > Anura > Pelobatidae > Spea > Spea multiplicata. The sequence continues at coordinate 163,518 of VKOC01016414.1, forward strand.
TGACCCGAAGCTGACATGCGGGTCACAATCCTCTCAGGCGTTGTTGCAGACTCCAGGGTAAGCTGCTTTGGGCCAAGGGCCAACCCAGGATGAAATACTGTCCCTCCATGTACATTTCTTTTCAAAATAAAAATAATTATGTCTGCCGCAAGGTTATGCAAATAAATTAAATCAAACAGTACTTTTAATCTCATCTCTCCTCTTTCTCTTTATCGCTCCCTTGTTCTCCCTTTCTCTCTTCTTTCTCATTATCCTCCCTTTCTCCCTATCCTCTTATTCATTATATCTCCCCTTTTTTCCATCTATCATATTTCTCATTATCTCTCCCTTTCTTCTCTCTCATTATCTCCCCTTCTCTCTATCACTCCCCTTTTCTCTTTATCTCTCCATCTCTCCATTTTCTTGATATCTCTCCTCACTACCTATATACACTAGCGATATACTCTCACATTTTAAATTTAGGTCATTTGAGGGAACTTTGCTTGAATTGCCGGAGGCATAAAGTATGCACCTCTTTATCGACTGAACTTTTTTGTTTTTGAAGCCCATGCACCTCTTTACCTATATTTCCCCTTTCTCCTCATCTCTCACCTTTTTTAAGTCCTCTGGTGAGAGCATTCGTGGGGCATACGGCTCTAGTGCTGAGCACCAGGATATGAAGTCTTATCCCAGCGCTCAGCACCAATAGCCAGCATTTTTACCAGTTAATGTTTTAAAATATTGTTTGTAGACCTGTTATTATGTACTATCGCATTTTACGACATTATTAGTGCTACATTAATTGACAGTCTTATTTTTCAAGATTTCCCACCCATCACTTTCTTCCTCACCTTTCCAAAGCTTCCTTTGCCGAGCACCATGAGGAAATTAAAATCAGAGATGTGGAAGCGGCTGGTACCAAAAAAGCTAACTCGTTTAGAATCTGTGGGACTTGGACTTGGAACAGGTCCGCGTCTTACTTTCTGCAGAGTGAGAACAGTAAAGAAATAAGTCAAATAAACCCCAATTCCATACACATTTTATCAACATTTTCAATTGTCTAAACATACAAGTAACAATGTTGGCAAAAGTGTTAGCTGGAACATTTGGACATGACACTCGGACATGACACTCGGACAGAACAGTCAGAATAAAACCACATACCATGGTAAACAAGGAGATGCGTGTCTGTTTAAAACACTTAGTGACATTACATACTTACCTGAAACTTTAAGGATTTTACCCATCTTTTAGCTGCATCGTAGGAGAAACTGCAAGTTTCTTAGGGTCACTCGACCCTAAGCTGTACTTTCTCTGTATTGAACTAATCTAATGATGCTGAGGCCTCCTAAATGGATGATATGCCTCTTGAAGATATAATGTAGGCTTTTTATGAAAATCATATCTTTATTGTGTATGTAGTCTGACAATAAATGTGTGACTAGGTAGACACATAGAATTTGACACCATTTGGCACATCTAGTCTGCCCATTTCTCCTACTATAAAAACCTCAGACATTATTTGGTTACCGGTCCTCGCTTGGAGCACAAATTATTAAATTAATAAACATGACATATGGGTTAGTATTAGTGGATCACAAGTCTGCAAGTAGTGACATACATACATATATACATTTGTTTAGTACTGTTCAACAATGTTATGTAACAACTTGTAACCTGACATCGCTTCATACTGCAGGAACCTGGGGTGGGGGAGATACAACCTAAATCACAGACGTATATAGTGATTACACCGCATTGAAAGGCAATTACAGGATTGCGTAACCCCTTTTTTTCTGTATTTATTTTATCTCCTCTGCACTGTATGTGAAGTCTGTTTCTATGCTGGAGGCTGAATGTTGCATAGCAACGGGAGCTGATTTATGGGGAGGAAAAGATGTAACTGATAACAGAAGAGCAGCATCAAAAAAAAAATTGATAAATTTGTTCATGAAGATTAGGCGGTCTGTCTTGTCACGACTGCTGTGCTTTTGGGAAAAAGTTCAAAATGCTTATTGCAGGAACCCCCCCAAACAAGTGACGGAGATAACAGATGGAAACATTTAAAAGAACATGGGCAAAGAGCGTAATATGTTATTGCTCAGTTATGATTATTATTTGATAAGGGTTTTGCATTTATAAAGGAGGTTTTGTAACCCTGTTGCTATGTTAACTCTTATAAATACTAAGAATATTCGTTTCTACCCTTCAGTATTACTTATTACCCGAGAGATGAAACTGTAGGCTGATCTTTTTTTTCCCTTCTGGGGCATCTCTTCTCTTTGCAGCCAGGGCTTGCCAGTGTAAAGCTATTAGGGCATGAGTGTTTTCCTTTTATCAGATATATGCCTCAGACAAAAGTGAGTTAATGAAAGCATATCTATCAGTCGAGACTTAAACTGCATTTCAGCAAGGTGTCTGAAAATCGATATACTCTCACATTTTAAATTTAGGTCATTTGAGGGAATTTTCCTTGAACTGCAGGAGGCTGGACTTTTTTCTTTTTGAAGCCCAAGGTACAAGTGTTTCAATTTCTTGCTTAGAGTTAGAGGTAAAACAAAGAACCGATGAGAAGCCACAGTGGATCACCAGATCCCAAGTCTTCATCTTCTGGGGCTGATATCTAACACTTTTCCTCCCTCTCTAACCAAAATGATTGTGGAAGGAACGTATCTTCTTGGCACCTTCCAAGGAGTGGAATAACTGAAGTCTTCAAGGGGTGGTAGGAAACCAAAAGGGGTAGCATACCTTTCCCACTAACAATTCTTGTTTTTGGCACACACACTAAAAAATGTGCATTTTTATTTACTGTGAAAGGTTTTCTTTATTGAACGGTGAGCTTGCAGGTGATATGAGGCTTTTCAACTAACTTACTTTATAATGCGTTCTGAAGGACCAACCCTGATGAGCTCATTAGTAAGAGGAGGTGAGTTGGCTCCTCATGTTGAATTGTTAAACCAGGGAAAAGACAACTTTAACTATGAAACGTTTCAGTACATGGCAACTGGCTTACAAACATACAGTTTAGTAACCAGATCTCTTACAGCCTTTTTAACCATCCACTGAGACAGAAAATGCATTGCATATTAAACTAGTTGTAGATTTGCGAATTATTTTAAAAGCCTGATTTCAGAGAACCTGAACCTGGAAGGCAAAATAGGTAACTAGAGCTTTGTATAAATGTATATTTATATTGAGATTCATGGGCCTTGTAGTTTAAACTTGTCGTAGTTTAATGAGAGTATAAAACAGAGGCAATACTGAGCAGTTGCCACTAGATGGCAGCAAGAAACAGACATCAGAAAAGCTGGCTTCTATATAAATTTATTTGGCCCCTACATCAAATACATTCCTGGGAAAACAGGTGCCAAGTTTTGACTCAGCAATGCTAACCTTACAACTAAAAAGAGTCTATTCACTAAATAGTGAGTTTAGTGTCACTGGCTCGGATTTCACTTGGAACTTCCTCAGGTTCCTAACTAAAAGTTCCTAGCTTGGTAGATAAAACGTGAAGCTTAGTAAATGTCTGTTGGGCCGGTAACCAATGTTGCCTCCCATGTACCTTTTATTGCCACTCATGTACCTTTTATTGCCACTCATGTTGTAGATCTCATCTTTTAGTACGCTGCTACCAGCTGGATACACCTGGCTGCACACCGCAACTCTATGAGCATAGCTCTTGGCTGTGTACATCCAGCAAGCAGCCACATGTATGTAATTTTATCGGCTGCTGACCCTAATGTGCCAAGCCAATTTAAAATCCTGTCGAGTAACAGGCATCGCAAACTCTCCATGATAATCACTGTATGCCTGTATATCCTTCTAGTTTATTATAGTATACTCAAAACCACTAAACTTAATTCTAGTTTTAATAAAAATGTGTCTATTTAAAATAACATGCATTGTATATAAATTGTTTTTTTTACTAAATTGTACATACCGTGCATGTTCATGAAATGTTAATTTAGGTTGCATTTTGCGGTATTATTTTAGACAGATGAACAAAAAAAACACATTTTATTGACAGGTAGGAGACTGACACATGGGACGTTACGCATTCACAACAATTAACACTGAAAATTACCTCATAAAGTTCAAGTGGGAAATTGCATGCCTGAAATAAAGAGGAAAATCAAAATGTGTACGAATGACAGGAAATATTATGAGCCGAGGAGAAATAAGGAAAAAAAAACCCCAAAAATCTAGAATAGTGAGTTCTAGCGCAAATGAAGAGATTACACAATGTGGTGAAAATTCAAATACAATGAAAAAGGGTTAAATCATTTGTTTGCAAAAGTTGAATAGAAATAAAAGCTAAGAAAACACACGCATAAGTTAATTACATATAAACAGTAGAATGAAAAAAATATTATTTCTTTTTACCAGGTAATAGACAATTGTAATAGTCAACATTTACAAATTACAAATAAAAGATTATCTCCTCGATTTAAAACATTGAAGAAGGTGATACAATTCCATTAAACTGTAATGATAATTTATACAGAGTGTAATTCAATGCTAAAAATGTGCAAAACACTAATTGCAGGTTTAGTTTCATAAAGTAAGCAAATACACAGCTAAATTAAAAACCTTGCCCCTTTTTCTTGCCTGAACCCAATAAGTGCATAGGTTTCTAAAGTCAGTCCTTAGGCACTCCTTCAGCACAGCCTATATATATAGGAGATAGAAGACGAGGTAGAAGATGCAGAACTGGTCTGCAGAAAATGTACGGAAATATTTAGAGACCGTAAGAGAGAAAGTGAGCAAGAATGAGAGTGTGAGAGAGTGAATGTGGGCACTGGGCAAAAAATGTTTTAACTGAAGGCAGGGAACTAAATGTATTTGTACGTCTTATAATTATTATATAATAGGTAATAACGTAGTCAGGTCTGGTCAATTTTAGCTTTAATCCCAGTAGATTTAGGTATGATGGGATATGGATGTTATTTAAATTTATTCTAGCTTCTTTTCAGCATAAATCTTTCCCAGCAGACAGGAACTCTACAGTAGGAGATCACTAACCCACACAACAAGAAAGCTGCCCCCTTTCTCATACACAATAAATTATAAAAAATAAATAAAAAATGGCGTCTTTAACACATTGCAGACAAATTGTTAACTCCTGCAAAAACAATATATGTAAAGGCTGCTTGAGTTGGGTACACTTTTGATATAGTTGATTACAACAACACGTGACTCATCTCACTGCCATGTGCTTTCATAGTTTAATGAGGCATTTTTCTAAAGAACTAAAAAGGAAGATAGTTAGGAATGCCTACATATACTACACACCGGGCAACACTTATATAAGCAAATGTTTAAATTGAAATCAATGTACGTTATTTAAAATTTACAAATTTTATTGTTCTGTAAGAGGTCTTTTGTGACGATGAGCAATGTAAGCATAAGATTGTAAGCTTGAGCAGGGCCCTTCTCACCTGTTGTCTCTGTAAGTCAAATTGTTATGTTACATACTACTTGTTGTGTCCTGTCCACCCATTGTACAGCGCTATGGATTTTGATGGCGCTATATAAAACAATAATTAATAATAAGGATAACGCCTAGCCCCACAGTTGTTGAAATGCATGTACTGCGAAGCTAAAACGCCTACTAAGCATCATGAGAGAAATCAAACAACCCCTGTTGGGTCGTATGTGGCCTAGCCATGCGCTCATTGTTATCTATGTTCAACTTGGAAATACTCTAATTGCAGCTGGGTTGATAGTATACGGCTAAACTAAGTTATTACATATGTATGAACATTTTCCGTAAATGCATGTGTTTCTTTTAAAATGTATGATATTATTGGTGGCATATGTTTGTTTTATATCTCATTTTTTATATTCCTATAATTTAAAATTAGGAATTAACTAGTTTGTAAAGCACTTATGCTTGCAGTTTAGGAATTAAATATAATAAATATAAAAAAGTAAATTTTTTTAAGTAGAAAGTTCCATATTTTGTCTTAGTTTTTCTTTAGTGACTTTGAGGTACACGGGGGGCTATTTATGAAAAAAATGTGATTGTGGTGCAACGCTTGAAAAGGTTTTATCAACGTAGTAAACACATTTTTTATCACCACTTTTTATACATTAGCCAAAAACTAGTAAAAATGAGTACAACAGAATTTCACATTTTCAGGGGGGGGGTGTCCATAGGGCATGTCCATTGACTATAAGGGGCTTCATCATTCAAGTCTATGGAACTTATTCAAGTTTATTTAGCCACTAAAGTCAACAAAAATGCAATACAAGCTCCTAACTCTGGGGGCTGCTGGTGTGAGTGATGCTGCAAGTTGGCTTTAGTGAATTTGTGAGTTCGACTTGTGTCCAACTAGTGTGACTTTGCTATATATTGTGACATCATAGTGCTAAATTAGATTATTTGAAGACTCCTCACAGAAAGACTTTCTAAACACTAAGCATGTTTTTCTCAGGAGTAAATCCTGGTATTCTTGTGGCCTGTTTTGTAATAAAACATTGCAAAAATGTAACTTTTATTTATTTTTATTTTTATTTTGTTGTAACCCTTTACGTATTTTCACTTCACAAGGGTATTTTTTTGCATCATTTAATACAATTTTCTGTAATGCAAGTTATTTTCAAAGTAAGGTTTTCTGTGGTCAATGTAAGGGGAAATATTGTTTTTGTGATGCATTCTACGAACTGTAGAACCCGTCCCTCTGTCCTATTCTTGGGCAAGACCTGTACCTCAAACTTTTGCCGAAGTCCAAAGTCATCTGCATCATCAGCCACAGGGACATTGTAATACTCTCCTTCCTCTTGATTCAGTAACTTGTACCTGAGAGAGACATGGGTAGACAGAAAACCGGGACCGAAGAACGGAGGAGGAGAGTGACAAAGTAGAAAACAATATACAAGGTGGCGGGAGAAGTATGAAGCAGTAAACCAAAAGAACAAGACGTAACGACAGCAGCAAAATGTAAATTGGCAGAAAAAAGTCGTAGCCATGGCAGAAGTATAAAGTACACACAAGATAAATAGAAAAAGAAAAGGAACAAAGAGTGAAAAATGAACACAAAAGCAATAAATGGAAATTATCAAATCAATTAAAATATGCAGTTGAATAAAATAAATTGGAAAAAACTGTAACACAAAATGAACAAAGATAAGAAAAAAAAAACAAGAGAAAGAAAGATAAGAAAAAGGAAAATAAGGTAGGTGCTTGCAGAAGAAATTAGGTAATTTGTGACTGACGTTCCTTACAATGTGCAATGTACCATCTTTTTAGTGGCATCTGTGTAATAGCGTTTGAGCCTTAAGTCGTTATTAATTAGTAACCAGTAATTGTTCAGACAGCAAGTTGACAATTTAGGCACCACAAAAAGTTTAGTGATGTAATTCACATTAAAAAAAAAAAAAAAAAAAACAATTACCAGCCATCCACGGCATTTTTCATTATTTCTGACACTCCGAATGACATGGAGCCCATGAAGTCATTTCGTGAGGTACGATCCCAGTCCCAAACTTCTACAGAGAGCCGTCTGTCCCCATCTCCTTGCTTTAGAGAGCTTAATAGACCAAAGTAAAACACAAATTGAAAGCAAGAACCATTGAAGACTTTTACATTATGATTAGCTATGTAGAAAGGATACTCCTGATTTATCAAAAATATTTACGAAATATATTTTTTTACAATAATTAAATATTTGTGATACTTAATTTCGACATTATATGAATTAAGTGGTGTTGTATGGCTACTATTAAGGTCTGCACAGACGTCCACAGTATAACGTGGCTGGATTTAACTAGCCCATCAAGGGCTGTGGTACTCAAGACTGGCTGAAGGCCCAACATAGTGGTAGCCTCCTAGTGAAGCGGTACAGGGGTCACCCTAGGCTGACTAGAATATGCCAGAGAGAAGTGGTACTATTGGAATGATTACGTTCACCCCATTGTATTCTGAGTGGATGTAATAATACGATCTGACAAGACAGGGTGACATCTTTTAAGATTGTATTGTTTGAGTTAGAACCTTAGAGAAACGTATAATAACCATGAATACTTAAAGTTGACTGTCATTTAATCTTCTCCAAAACCATTTAAAACCTGATGCCTGCGTAAACATATATATAAGAGCCTTCAACATTAAAAGGTTAAATACATTCCTGCTAAACATGCTTATACGTTTCAACCACACTATCCTCATTTGCTGTAGTTTTTTTGGAGGCTTGTGTACCTGAAATCATAATTGACTACAAAAGACCCCTCTTTGACATATATAATGGATTATTGACTTACAATAGAAAGGCCTCGTTCCAGATTGGATTAAGAGTAGACTTGACAGTCCTTGTTTTCTGTTTAGTCAGATTCTTTGGGTCTGGTATTAGCTTCAGTTTTACGTAGGGATCTGACAAACCATTTGGGTCCATTGGAATGAGGTTTCGAGCTTCACCAACTTAAAATAAATAACAATAAACAAAAGGTTACGTGGTTACATAGGCTGTAAAAATGTAAGATTGATGCATGACCGTATCCAGCAAAAGTCTCATGAATTTTCCAGAATCATAAATTTAAATTGATTAAATCATTGATCTATTTCTCACTAACCCCTTAGTTCCAGAATATATTTAGGCCATATCTGCATAACTTCCCAGTGTGGGCTATCTAGAGTTCTCCCTCTTCTGGTGGGGGCTTCAACTGGAGGCAAGGCTAGAAAAACTAGAGGGTCAGAGGCTTAGATATAATGTAAAGAATTTCATCTCACTAAGACGGTGGTAGATAAGTAGAATAGCATTCCAGTAGAAGCTCATTGTTTCAGGGTCCCAGAACTCTGAGGGTCCTGCAGCATTTCTCTATGTACTGCGCGATGAGTAGTGATGTCATTTTTGGGCAGTTAGTCTCAGTGAGGGTGGTTTAGACTACAAGGAGCTTACAGGAGGGAAGTGGATAATGAGGTAAATACTGTGTATTAGGGTCAGCACATCATCCATGTTTTCCTGGACGCATTTCATTTTTGCATATTGCTGAAAAGTCCCGATAAAATGCCGCCCTGTAGTATGGGGGATGCATAAGCATACCTGAGAACCTCTTGGCCCCAGCTACCTGGAGCCTTCCCTTGCGGGATGCGGCCAGGACTGCCCTCTGACATCAGAGAAAGGGGAAATTGGCGGGCAGTGGGGCGTGTCAAGACCCCGCGACCCAGAGGATTCAGGACTTGACCCAGGGAAGCGGTGCTTCACCCGGAGATCAAACCTGGAGAGTTCCTAGGTATGTGTATAAGTAAATGGTTCCCCTCCATAAGTCTATACATTCCCCATATCTGGGCTGGTCAGCAATATGTAAAAATGATATGCTTCCTGGAAAACATAGCCGATTTGTGTGTATATATGTGTGCGTGTGTGTATGTGTGTGTGTATATATATATATATATATGTGTGGGGGTTACATAATAAAAGTTAAAGAGGAGGAAGAATGTATAATCAGGCACGCAAGATAAAAGAAAAAAGGTAAAGATATAAAAAGTAAGAAAAAGATATCAGCAAGGTGCAAAATAGAGAGATGGCAAAATGAATTGCCTAAGACGGAGGAAAGTATAAAACAGAAGATAAATAGGGGAGGTAAAGCTTGCTAAAGGCAGGAAATCCTGTGCTCCAGGATCCATTTCTCCTTAATCTGGCCTTGGGAACAGAGCATAAACTCTCCTTACTTAGTCAATATAGTTAGAGCATTCTGGTTTGTGCATGATACGTACGTGATATGTATAAGGCTATCCTGTACATAACACCAAGGTTTAAATAAGAGTTGATGTTTTTACATCATGAAAAAATAGGCAGACTAGATGGGCCAAGTGGTTCTACTCTATGGGTCGAGACAAAAATGCAGTGAATTGGTGCAAATTGATTTCAGTTATAAGTACAAACAATTGAGGGTGCTCAATGATAATGAACCTCTGTAGTTGAAGAGAGATGAAGGTATTCATATTTTACAAAAAAAATCTATTTAAAAAAACAAAAAAACATGAAAAAAACAACATATATTGCATAATATGTTTCTATACTGAAATCCTCTTATATTTATCACGCTCGCATTCACTTGAGCCTTACAGATCCAGGCTCGAAAAAATATGTAGCTGTACGTTCCAGCAATGCGTCTTCTTGCTATACAACAAGGGGTCCTCCAGATTGTGGGTAGAGGAAACGCAGAAGCAACGGAACAAACTTATAGAGAAAACTGAAATGCAGTGGTTTAGACATACATCCGCTTACATATAAGCTTGGGTGCATAAAAGTCGCCATCCAGCGAGCCGTGTAGTAAACCGCTGTATAGGTAGTACAATGAAGTGCCTTCCACCAGTTTTCTCCCTCTTGCGCGACGTCACGTTACGCTCCGCTTGAGCTTCTTCACATGGATGTTTATCCTAATTGTCCTCGGCTACGTTTATATTCCACTGCCATTAATTGTGAACCCCTTTCAATACTAGCTCTCTACTTATCATTCAACATGAATAAAAAAAATATATTTTACAGCTGTCTAAGATGTACAGATTTATATAAACTGATTTTTTCCCCCCAAAATACGAATATCTTATATGTACCTCTTTTCAAGAGATAAGTATTCATGATCCTTATTAGTTTCCGCACCCTCACTTTCTGGCATGGCCTGGTAGTGTTCACTGGCACGGGGGGGGGAAGACTGAGCAGCAGTTTTAATGCACACACACAACACGATATCATTTCAAGTATAGCATAACGGTTATTTTTAACGCAAGCTTGTTGCTAAGGGGAATCTCAGCTTAAGGTGCTAGGAATTAATAAGGACACCACACGGCGTTGCTTGAAAAACAAGACATGAAGAGACTTTTTATCCCTGATACTTCACACAAAAAATATCAATTAACGAGTAGACCAGGTTGCCAGGGTTAGAACTGTATTACATGTACATTAAAAAAGTCAAGTCTGTTCTCTAAGCCTTTGGCTTCTAGCTTTTTAATTTCCCATATGGTTATCTGGTAATTGAGAACTGGCCCATATTTTCAGTACCATCAGACGGGTCTATCCTGAGATGAAAAGGCTGGCCGCGTATTTAAGAATTTGTAATATTGACCATTAAAAAAAAAAAAACCTAACACTAGGTACAATATTATGTCACGATGACATGTGAATAATATTTGTTGTATCAAGATTTTCTTTATGTGAAAAAAAACCCACCAAAGAAGCACCACCCCATTTAATATTTCTCCTCGTACATACAGAGGACAAATTACGAAGCAAATTCTGGTTTATCTCTCACAAGGAGAATGTTCACCATACCCGCACACCATAGTTGCATATATTGTCGTATTATCACAGCTGTGAATATCTCACCGCCAAGCATGGGTTATTATGTTCTATGGTTTCTACTCTGGAAGGCAATTTGATAATTATAAGTAGACGTGCGAGAATGGCAAAATTGCTCATTCAAACCAGTATGTGTTCTGGTTCACCAAAGATTATACGATAATGTCTATAATATTATTATTATATTGGCTGTATCATCGTGCGAATGGTGAATGGACGGTGTAAGAGTTAAATGTCACTGTTACATTCTCTCTTTAGCAGATGAGAAGTGTATGTTCAGGGAACTGACAGGGAACTGGCTTATCTAACTGCTCTGCATCTTGTGGGCGCAGTGGAGAGGAATTCTGTTGAGACTGAGAAGCAAAGGGAAATGTATTGTCAAAAAGAGTTTGTAAGCTGGTTATAATGGGGAAATAAGAGGTACACCTAACTGATATACGAAATAAGCTTCATGGAATGGCGTATGGGAGGATGGAATTGTGTGTTCCGAGAGGAGAACAGCAGATGAGTCTACACAAGTTCAGGGGCCTGCATTTCGTTTAGCTACTATGACAAAGCCCCTCCATCACTCGGGTTGTTTCACCTTATTTGACATTCACATGTCCATCAGCTGTTTTTAACATTTGTTTATTTATTGCATTATTGAATTCCAAACTATGGGATAGCATTAATTTAATATACAGAATAAAGTATCATGCATTAAACAGTCTGCGTTACAGCCATAAGAGATGACGGGTCACGCCAGTGAATATGAGAGGACAGCCTGCATATCAAAGCACTCACAGTATGGTGTAACGTTTTATGCTATGGGATAAACTGTGACCTTCAGAATATATGAAGGAAAGGACAGTCGCCTTGATCCCTCTAGCTGTCCACAATCTGTAGGCACTAGTAGAAAAATAATGTGGGACTTGTTATCCCCCTATTTGAATAATGGCTACCATCCCTGGGTGGATAATTTTTATAGCAGCCTACTGCTACAAACTGGGGGCATGGTTGGCAGTGGGAGGCTGGGACAAAGATGCCTATGGGAAACCGGGGGCAAACTCTGTCCCCAGTTTCCCATAGGCATCTTTGTCACTAAATAGCTACCCATAATCCTTTATGTCTCTAGATCAGGTATAATGGAAAAAAGAAGGGATGCTTAATAAACAATGTTGATTAATGGTTGTCCTTTATATTTGCAGAACCTCACCATCCATGGCTGTGACTTTTTTTTATATGGAATGCTGCATTGTTGAAGATAAAGTAAGTTGATTCAATATGTAATTTGTTGAAAAAAAGGGGGGCCTTAACAGATTCTCGGACCGGGGCCCTGAGGTTACGCCCCTGATTGTAACTAACCAGATTGTTAAGTGATATTACTATTTTTCATGTTGTGATCATCCATTGAAAATTGTTGTGGATGCTGCCCATCCACCTGGACAGTTTCCATTTGGTGGGGAGCTTCTTTTGTAGCGTGTATTATTTTGATATGTGCCAATTTATGGCAGTTCTTCTTTGTAATACTTTTTTGCCTCTTTTGTGGAGTTGATGGCCGCATTACCTGGGCGACGTCCATCCAGTACATGTTCAGAGCTGTTGGTTTCATGCTAGAAGGTGGCAAGTTTTGGGTTCCTCTGGTGGAGGATAAAATGGAGGGCAATCGCGTGGTCCTGTCTTTCTTGAGGATTGAGATTAACAACAAGCTCAATGTACAGAGTGAAGCATTCATGCCTGACCCCAGTACCTTGCCTTTCTGGAGTTGTCTTCCATTGTAGCAATAGAATTACAGGGTTTGGATCTGGTCAATTTGTGTGTGTGTTTTTTTGCCGCAACAAACAACATCAGTGATCTGACTTTTAATGGCTAATAAATTAGACGTACGCAATATATGTTTGTAAAACACACAAAGCAAAATATCAAATTGAAGAATGTTTTATTTGTATTCAATGTTTATGATTTTTGATGATAGAAAAGCACTGTCATTTAGAGTAACACTGATGTTTTTCTGCGTGCAGTGATTTTCTTCCTAGGTTTTAGTTAATATGCATGGACCACATTCAGCTAGATGCTCATTTAATGTTCCCATTTATATGATTGCAAACAAACCTACCCTGACACTAGACACATACAAATTATAGCTGTGGCTGGGGCATATGCTATTTTTGCCAAAAGCAAACACTATAGAGGCTTAAAAATAGATACAATGCAAAACAATCATAAATAAAAATAAATTAATAAATACACTAATAAATAATTATCTAAATGGCATTTGCCATAGGGTTACCATAATGGACACAGAACCCAGCCCCCCCCAAACAAAAGTTCCGACTCTGTCCATCTTGATGAAAGGTGAGGAGCGCATGCTGGTGCAGAACTGTCTTAAAGGGACACTCCAGCCATCACATTCACTCTCATGCATATGGTAGCCTAGTGGTCATCTTTAAATAATAATGTATAGAGATAGCCAAACAGAGAAGGTGTGAAATGGGATGGGATGGATTGAGGAGAAAAGGGATTTGGAATTATGAAAGGAAGAAATTTGGAGCAGCGACAAGGAAAATATTTACTAAATCGAAGCTACTTAAACAAAGACCAATTTTTATATTATTTTTGCATACCCGTGACCTGGAACTCTTCATCATTTATTGCTTCCAGGCGGATGCGCATCCTACCCCGGCGCTCAGTGTGATCCACGCCGCAGAGGCTGGGGACGCTCTGGACACAACGCTTATGTACATTCATCTCACAGCCTGAAGGGGAATAGAGAAGGGAAGAGCATAGTTTTAGCAAATTATTCTCCCTGACCTCACATTTTACTGTTGGTATAGACGCACGGTTTTTACTTCCTAAATGTAAATGTAATGGCGCTTACAGTGAGCTTTGCTCCCTTTTATCTCAAAGCATGGAGATCTCCCTGTCGATCTGAAAAATGTACTATTCTGCCATCATTATGGTCATTGTTACCACTTTTTTCATGGTGAATGAGTATGTCCAAAGGTTTGTCAACCTGTTAACACACCAACAACCCAAATAGTAAATATAAAGCTAAAAAATATTATGATGAGCCTGAGCTAAAACTATATTACTATTCGGGTTGGTGTTTCTATGTTTTGGTACATTTCAACAAATGTACTACATACAAATTACTACACAAATGCCGTCTTCATCTTGGTGAACACCAAGCATTTTTCAAGCAGGTCAATGAAACTACAATTAAGCACCAGAGTTGGCTCTGAAAGGTTATTCATTTTAATCTGGAACCCAAATATGTTCTTGGGCACCTTTGAATGCCCTTGGTGAATGATGATGTGTTTCATGTATGCAAAAAAGTTTATTAACAAAAGATTTAACAGAATTCTGCTTCACCGTAGAAGAAACGTCCAATGTGTTACACTTAATTACTAAGAAGTTTACAAAATTTCAGCTTGTTTAGTAAGACGATACAAGATTAGTACATAATGAGTAGATAGAATATTACAATTCTGCAATCACTGTTATTGAACATGATTTTATGACCCCTGAGGACAGAATTAAACACTCTACATCTAACTACATAACTAACTATAATATTATTTGTGACTTCCATCACAGTTAGTGTAGCACTGTACTGTATCAACCACTTAAAGTATGTTTATACCTACTATTAGCCTCTTTATATGTATTTTGGGCTATGGTGCAGGACTTTGATCTCTTGCTTTTACATGGACATCATTTATTTCCCCATCAATGGACTTCTGACCTCTTTGGTAATACTCAAGGTATGCCCTGGAATTCTGTTTCCATACTCACAAGCACATTTCATTCCCTGATGTACCAATCCATAAAGAAGGGAACCGCAATGGTCACAGAATGTGGGAGAGCTGTAGCTGTGGACTTTGAATTTGTGCCGGCTACGTGGATCCTGCAAACAGAAATCATGAACTATAAATGATGCTTGGATGCTGAAAAAAAAGGGATCAAGTTTGAAGAAACTCAGTAACTAACAGTGATCACTAAAATAAATAAAACAGCCATGTCTGCTGAAATTACCATGATTTTTGTAGAGGCAGCGAATCCCCTTTATCAGAATTCTGATGCCACTGGAGACAAATGGGTATTTAATTATTTAAAGGGACAGTACGCATATTAAAGTACTCTGAGATGTGCAACTGCCCTGTTCCTCTGTGTGCCAATCAGTGGCAGGAAAGTGCGCTAATTAAAAACCAATGGGAGCGCTTGCTACGTATGTGCAAAGAGGTCTGAATAGACCCCCTGCAGCATTCATCACGCCAGATCGACCAGGATATCACACGCAGGGAGATGCATTCCGCCAAACATATCTCCTGCACGGAAAAAAGGCTGGGGGGTCGGGAAAGGGCCAGATGTATACTGGTTGATTGTGCATAATCCCTCTCCCCCATGCATTGCAAAAGCAACACCTTTAAAAAAATGTATCTTGCTTTAACCCCTTCGTGACAATGGCTGGTTTTCTTTTTTTTGTACCCTTTAACATTTCTGCACTGCTCGTGTTCAGCTGTAATTTTATTCTTTACTGTTTACTGAACCCACACAAGTTATATATTGGGGGGTTTTTAAATAAGGGCTTTCTTTAGATGTCATTATTTTGATTGGATCATACTATTTACTATAAAAAAAAAAGTATAAAATATGGTGAAAAATTTAGAAAAAAGGGACTTTTTCTAACTTTTACTTGAAAAATCTTTTACTCATCTATAAAAGCTAATGACCCCCCCAATTAGATTCTACTATTTGTCCTGAGTTTTGAAATACCCAAGGTGTTTTTATGTTTTTTTGCTTTTTTCTGCGCGTTATGGGGCAATAAGTACCAGTAGCGTTTTGCTATTTCAAAACCATTTTTTTACAAATCTGGTAATTCTTCCCCCATGTGCTATTTTGGGTATATTTGAAGCCTGCCAATGCAATTTACCCCATCAAACCACATATTTTTGAAAACTAGACACCCTAGAGTATTTCAAATGCTAGTATTTTAACTCTTTCCATGCACTAATTCTATCGCCAGTCT
Source organism: Spea multiplicata (assembly GCA_009364415.1). NCBI lineage: Eukaryota > Metazoa > Chordata > Amphibia > Anura > Pelobatidae > Spea > Spea multiplicata. Next base: position 179,805 of record VKOC01016414.1, read on the forward strand.
TTGTCAAACTTTGTGGTAGTCATTAACAGGGCCTGGTATATGTCACTGTCACACCCCAATATGTCTTCAGCAATGTCTCAGTGATACCCCATGCCTGTTTGGGGGGAAAGGGCCAAAACAGCATTTTTCAATGTTAAACTTTGACATTTGGTGATTCACCGCCCATCCCCTATTTGGCACATCTTTGAGCCCGGCCAAATCAGTGTGCCCCATTAAACCATATATTTTTGAAAGCTAGACACCCCAGGGTATTTCAAATGCTGGTATTTTAACTCTTTGCATGCACACATATTACCACCAGCATTTTTTCAAAGTTTGCAGTAGTATTTTTTGTGTGTATTTTTCCCCACACACATACTTTAGGTATGAATTTAGAGGACCTGGTATATGTCACTATCGTACAACACCCCAATATGTGTTCAGCCCTCCTGAGTACAGTGATATGCACTGTAAAAATACCGTGCTGAAGACTCATGGTTTATTATGAACACTAAGTCATCTTTATTTAAAGTTACATTGGGTTGTTTTATGAATGACCCATTCATAACGTAATCTATCACTTCTTTTCTGCATTTTCTACTTTTCTCTTATATATATATATATATATATATATATATAAAACATTTGTATGAATAAGGCGTTAAATTGTACGGCCACAAAGCAGGGGCGTACCTAGAGTATTTGGCACCTGGGGCGGATCCTGTATGTGGCACCCCCCCACATACACTTTAAAACTGCATAGCTTCTATCGTTATATACTGGCATAGACATTGAAGGTGGTACAGCATTACACCTATCACTATATACTGAGGCAGACATTGATGGTGGCACAGCATTACACCTATCACTATATACTGAGGCAGACATTGACGGTGGTACAGCATTACGCCTACCACTATACATTGAGCCAGCCATTGATAATAGTGCAGCATAACTCCTATCACTATATACTAAGCCAAACATTGATGTCGTGTAGGCCTACCACTTCATTGTCTGGCTTAGGGATGCACCGAAACGAAACTTCTGGACTGAAACCGAAAATGCAGCATTCACCTGTCCGAAACCGAATATGACCCTCCACCATAAAAAAATCTCACACTTTTATTTAAAGTAAGTAACACAGCAAAATAGGACAAATAAATCCAATAACAATATTAATATTTATATATATGTGATTAACAGCAATCTCCCTCATTCAGACAATTCATCCACACATTCATTCATTCTACCCCCTCTCCCTCCCTTCTCACTATCTACCCCCTCTCCCTCTCCTCTAACTGTCTACCCACACTCATCACCCCCTCCCTTCTCACTAATCTAACCTCCCTCCTCACCTTCTCACTATCTACCTCCCTCCCTCGCCCTCTCACTATCTACCCTCCCTCCTCCCCTCTCACTATCTACCTCCTCCCTCGCCTCTCATCACATATCTACCTCTCCCTCCCTCCCATCCGTCACTAATCTAGCCCTCTCCCTCCGCTCTCACTATCTACCCTCCCTCCCTCCCCTCTCCCCCTTTGTAGTTAAAGGTTTTGGATTTACCATTCAGAAGTCCTGCTGTGGGATCACGACGCCTCAGTCTTCCTGCTCTGCCGCTGCTTCCTGCTCTGCCGCTGCTTCACTGCTGAGCGCCGAAATATGACGTCATATTTCAGCGCTCAGCATGACATGGCACCGCAACAGAGTTAGAAGACACGCGAAGGAGACTGAGGGGCGCCGAGCGGTTGCTAGACGCCCCTCTCTCTCCTCTGCGTAAATGTATTTTTTTTAAAAAAAAAATGACGAGGCTGCAGGAGATCCGGGCAATCAGGGACATGTGGTCACCCTGGCACCCCCCTGATAAGCGACACCCGGGGCGGACCCCCCCGCTAGGTACGCTACTGCCACAAAGACTTTCAAATGGTTTATCATCTATCTCAGTTTGTGTGGAAACAAACATCTGCTTTGCTTTGCAGGTCACTGATCTAGGAGGACACTGCTGTCTGGCTCAAAATATTTTTTGCATGAAAAGATGCAGAGTAATATTTTTAATGTTAGGAAGGCATGTGATAAAACATCCCAGATGGCTTTATCACTGTCATGTCCCACTAAAGCCTGAGGACATGAAAATGTTCCATCTGTACATATTGATAGAGCAGTTCCTCCAATGGCACATTTTTCATGAGTCTTGGTTAACAATATATATATATATATATATACCGTATATACGGTATATTTGTTTTTTTATTTATTTATTTTTCTAATAAAAAATAAAAAAATGCACAACTGGCATCTCTGAGAACTTCCCAGGGCTGGTCCCTGGAGCTCTCCTTCTCCTGACTCAGGAGAATCAGAAAAGAAATGTGCAGGGCCAAATGTCACCTCCTTCACCGCCTGGAGATTAAACACTGAACAGGCGGTGTGGGAATCAATTTATGAAACCTCTGGGCTAAATCCAAAGAATTTTCAGGTATGACAACTAGTTAGCTTCAATTATAAGTATCCCTCTCTGAGAGATATATAGTATAATCCACAAATGTTACTTTTAATGCTGACCCAATTCTTTTTTGACCCTGTGTGGACCCAGCTTATGTGTGTTTGCCACACTCCATGTGCACTGTGAAGTCTAAAATGGTCTATGCACTCAGCATTAAGGTTTTTTATTAAAACCCATTATATATCTCCCAGCACGTTGCCTGTGTACACACAGCTAAGAGAGTCTATTTTAAAGTGGGGTAAGTTATTGAAGTTGTTACATTCGTACGTCCCAAATATTTTCAGGCACTGTCATGCCAAAGGCCCTTGATATCTCACTTTTGGAGACAATAGGGTTCATTTGCCGGTTGGGGAGATTCTCTGATCACCCCTGATCAGCCCACTGAGCTCTGATATTGATTGAGGTACTTTTGCAGCACAGGCCAGGTGGCCAGATTAAGTGCACTCTATTGGCTGATGTCATTGCTTAACAGTCTTCAGATAGTAAAAGATGATGTAGTGTAGCATGTGGCCATATATATATATAGAGAAGATGGTCTTGCATCTATGATCTATGGGCCCTAGCCTTAAACTCTCATGATAGTAGACCTAATATACATTCATGTGCATTATATCTTTGTTTTTGTATTTAAGGTCACAGGATTTCAAATTTAGGCATGGAAAGGTTTGGAAAAAAATATGATGTATACATTCATATTTGTTTTATATTGGAGACAAGGGGAAATCTATATATATATATGCTAAACATTAACTCTGGGAGTTTAGTTCATAGTAAATGTAGACCCCCAAACTGCATACATAATAGACTAAATGGACCAAAGAAACTTGCACACATTTTTCTTCAGTTTTTTGGTTCGGGCAACAAATTTATTTCCTGCCCTTTCGGGTACAGACGAAAGCTGCAGTGCATTTTACAAAATTCACTCACCCTCATTGCTCTTTCACAATCTCACACGCTCATTCATGTTCTTACACTCTCATCCACTCTCTCTCACCCTCTGAATCTGCTGACTACTTCCATATCCCTGTTTCCTTGCTGCACATCTCTGCTTCTTTTCTTGAACCTTTTTGTTTTTTCGTTCGCTGCTACTTGTTTCTGACTTCTTTCTGAACTTGGCCTATTGGTGAGCATCAGCAAAAGGTCAAAGGCTCCGCGCACATACACTCTCCCTCATTCAACCAATCGGGGAAGAGGGTGTGCCTGGAAGTTCTGCCATTTTGCAGTTTACAGGGAGGCCAGAATTAGACAGAGGCAGAAAAAGTAGTGTTTCTGCACCTCTTTTTTTTGGCGTGACTATGCACTTCTGCAAAGAGAGCCATGGGGTCAGCCTCTGATCAGGGAAGAGGGTGTGCCTGGAGGTTCTGCCGTTTTGCCGGCAGACCACGTACACAGAGAAGCGGACAAAGAAGACATAAGAAATAAAGCAGAGGATGCAAGAAAAGAAGTAGACACATTCAGAGACAGTGTGAATGAGGGTGTTAGAGTATGTGAATGGGAGTTTCACAGAGAATTGGTGAGACAGCGTGAGTGAGAACAAAAGAACAAAATTCCAATGACAATTCAGTGCTTTTTGATTTGTTAACCTCGTTTTCATCGATTCTAACAAAAAATAGATAAAATTGCAAATTTTGTTAATATTGAAATTTGTACAAATCCGAATCCAAAAGTCTAATACAGTACATATGTCATAAGCAGTGGACATGCATGAATTCATACTAGAAGTACATTTATTTTGTCACTAGATGTCCTCAGAGTTGAAACTGTAGTGATGCAAAATGTCACCAACTACAATGTTAAGTTATCACTGGTTTTTATAGCTGCAGTGCTGTGAAAAAGTATTTGCCCTCTCATCTTTTTTTAATTATTGCTTATTTGTCACATTTGTGACAAATATTCAAAAATTGGGAAGGGAAAAACACTTGTTCACAACACTGTAATCACAGCCTAATTTAAGCCACTTCAACCTAATGTTATATACTACATCTTTGTGTGGGAGCATGCACTACTGAATGCAAGCAGTGATTAGCAGAGTTTTCTATCCTAGACCTAGATCAGCAGGTACAGGGGGTAGGGGGTTTGAAGATTGGGCTCTCTTGTACTCCACAACTGAATCCGTCATTTGGAGAGGTCTGTGATTTCCCTTGGAACTTGGGCCGCTTACACCATGGAGGTCTACGGTACAAGCCTCCATAATATCACGCCCTTGTGTTCAAGGCAAGTCTAGGGGTCAGTCCTAGAGCAGCTCCCCCTAACACTGTCAGTAGTTAATATATAGCAGATGAAATCCATTGTGCCTGTCTTCAATACCAATGAGAGTCCATGACCACCAAAAATACAATCAAAAAGTGCACATTTAATAACAATTACTTGCAAAATGCTTTGCTGACTTTTAACAAATCTGGGTTAGCAATACCACAACTAAATTATTTGGAATATACATACTCCCAGGTTCCTGTTTAGAATTAAATTTTGTAAATCTAATAAAACATTCTTGTAAATGCCTTATTGAGAGGGATAATCTAGAAACACCCTTTTCACTGCTCAATATGCCACTGAACCAGAGATTCTTTCACAAAATATATTCAAAAAGTATTTACGATAATCTTTTTGGTAGATTAATTCTACACTATAACAAAATCCTTTTTTACAATCATATTTTATGTTAGAGAATCATTTCCCTCCATTACTTTTGACTGGTAACTACATTTCGCATTTCTTTATTTAATGTATTTCTTTTGAATTCTTTTTTTTTTTTTTTTTATATCTCATTCTTTGACCATCTACAAGATTAGACAACTCTTTTGCTCTGACACCCTCAGTACTCACAGTCTTTGTCTCTTCTAACCCAGCAGGAAAGATATATGTTCTTCATTTTATACCATTAAACCCTTCAATCCCAGGGGTTTTTGGTACCTCAAAGCCCGGAGCAATTTTGCCATTTTTGCGCTTATTTTTCAGCGATTATTCTCTTTTCCTGTGAATAGTGTACCCATGTAAACTATATATTGTTTTTTCAAGGAGATATAGAGCTTTCTTTTGATACCATAGTTGGATGATTAGCTGATTAGAATGAGAAATTTAGTAAAAACTAGCGAAAATTTGAAAAAAAACCAAATTTTTTTACATTTTCCCACTGAATCCTCACAAAATTAAGTAAAATGATGGAAAATCCCCTCCAAGTTTATCAGTTCAGGTGTCCTGATTTCAGACATACCTAATTTATATAGATTTTCCATACTTTCCTAGCACCAGGGAGCATACTATAAGGTGTACATTTTTTGTGTAATTTTTATGCCTATGGCATAACGGGTTTGGGGGTTGTGA